>LQRL01097477.1:29858-60479 GCA_001703475.1 Hydroides elegans | reverse complement strand
TTGCCCCAGGGGCCCCCCCCCCCCCCCCTACAAAACCGAAGTTTTGTTTCGGCATATTCATGTATATATTTATGCACCTACATGAACATTTAAATATAATTGTCTCTCAATTATAAGTTGTTGTTAGCTGCCCCGCCCCCCGCCCCCAAACTGTGAGTCTCCTTTTCAATGTATCGGCTTATTTCGGCGTATACATGTATCTATCATTTATGAATTTCTATATTTCAATATGTTCTTCTAAATGTTTCAGATGCGTTGCAATAGGCGGTTACCCTCCCCCTGCCATGCGGCTCTACCTTGCACTATATAGATTTATCCTACAAATACATTAATCTGATTATTTATGAATCCTTTTAATTTATCTATTTACCTCTACTTTCTTCAGGTGCGTTGCAATAGGCGGTTACCCTCCCCCTGCCATGCGGCTCTACCTTGCCTGCAGTTATCACCCTTCCATGACCGAGCGCCTTCAGATTACAGACCAACTCACATGGGACCAAATGCCGAAGCTCAGTGGTGCGTTTTATCATTTTCCGAAAATGGGGTGAGGGGTGAGAGATCCAGGCTGGGACATGTTAATATAGTTCATCAATAGATCGGTGCATTCGATCTGTGTTTTTTTTTTCATTTGTCGCGGGATATATCCGTAACGACATCGATAGTTATATATCCATACCTACCGTTTGATCAGTTTACTCGTTCAGTCATACGTATAATGGACGTTATCATCTGGTCATAGCTTTCTGTACTCCGTGTTTTGTCATATACCTAAGGGATCATAACGTCCGGTTGACGTCACGTCGTTTAGCGATATATATAGCAAGTGTGAATGTTGAAAAGTCGGTTACTCTTCATTGCAATTTATCATTTATTTGTCAAATATTTATTCTTATATATTTTGTTTTCGTTCAAAAGGTAAGAAAGGCCTTCGCAACATCACCTACTACTCGATCCGATGGAGCTTCGAGTTCCAAGCGGAACCTTCGTACGACGGATGTGAAATCACGTGTGCTGTGAATATACCGGTTGTCGAGGATAATCCAATGTTCCGCAAATCTGTGTCTACAGTGCTTAGAGTTAGATGTAAGTATTTCTTATTCGTTTATGGGCCGACAAGGCACTTAAATGTCCTTAAATTGTGGGGATTGCGGCAAAATTCAGATACAGTGAATCTTATATCTCCTGATTCATTAAAATTGTTTTAATTCCGCAGCGATCGCAGAAAATTCCACAATTCATAATTGAATAACAATAACTGTGTTTATGGTAACTCACTCGGCAAGGATCGTTCACACAACGTCGAATTTCTACGTTACACCAAAAGAACGTGAAGCTTCCTTATACCTTATACTTATACGCCAGGACAACAAATAATTGTCATTTAACGTCCAACTTCCAAACTCCGCGACAAAATGCGAACATCCGGAAAACTTTAATACGGGCCAAAAACACGAACGACATTATATGGATATTTGAAGGGATCTTTTCGAAATCTGATAATTGTTAAATTCAGTATTTTGATTGCATTTTGTTAGAAAAAATCAATTGGTGTGAAAATTTGAATGTGACACAAAAGCAGAGTTATATTCAAAAAGCTAAATAAAAAATGAGCATATATGTTCAGTTCTTATAACGTGTTGTACGTTTTTAAACAATTTGAAACGTGAAGAAGTACAGATAAATAACCCTTGAAATGGGTTGTATGATATCAGTCCACATGATCGTTGTTTTGGTTTGGTACAAAAAGTTTCATATTATATTTGATCCGATGAAAACATTTTGATCCAAATAGAAATCCAGGGCATTTGTAACAAAAAAAAATTGCCGTGACACAATCACACACCAAATCGTGAGATTATAAAATCACGCTGTTCATTGTTTTTTAAGAGTTATCTATGTCACGAGTTCACTTGTCATTGTCAATAATAATGATAATTTGTGACTTTAAAATAACTTGAGCAAAAACAATAGTATCATTGAGTGTGTGAATCAATGAAAAATTCAGAAATTCGCAGATAAAATCTATATTAAGATTTTGAATATATAAGCTTATTTACAAAATTAATTTATGTCAAGTGCTTATGATCTGTGTTATTGAAATTTAGATTGGCCTTCTATCTTCTATGTATCTAACCATTCAGCTTGACTTTTACTCCGCAGACGCCCCAATCATCAAGTGCTTTAACACGACGGCCGAACTAGGTGAAGGCCAAATGTAAATTACCTGTGTCGTCTAATTATATTTATAGACATTCACTTTTTACCTTTTATCCCGCATAATGTAAGTCTCAATGTTCAATTGCCTTAACACCAATGCCGAATACCAACACCAATCGAATTCGAAAGCTTCATCTGACCTGTTATTATATATACTCGAACTTTGCACTTTGCTACAATCATCAAGTGCTTTAAGTGCTTATATCCTATTTACTCGAAACTTTAATTCCTCCTTTTATTATACAATGTTGACCTATAAACTGTTCTTTATCCAGACGCTCCAATCATCAAGTGCTTTAACACGACGGCCAAACTCGGTGACGGTCAAGTGTCAATGACCTGTGTCATCGAATCCAATCCAGCCATCGAGTCGTCTTATTTCGTCATTGACGATTACACGGGAACAACGGTTGCTAAGAATGACGTGGTCGATGAATACTGGACCATGGTTCAGGTGGTGAGTATAGTTGTACGACTAAATTCACGCCACCTATTTTTACTAACTTCAAGCAACGCAGTTAATCTATTTATTTTCTTACATGTGCACATAGGGTTTTATTGCTAAATTTAAGGATCGGTACAAAAAAGCATCATGCATTGATGTATTCAACAGACTGTGATGGGCATCCAACAAATGAAATAAAGAGCCGAACTTGGACATTAAACTTGCTTTGAGTATCACATACATAAGAGCGAGGGTATGACGCCCGCCGCGGGCCCAACCTTGCCCCCCCCCCTTGATCCGCGCCAGTGGTATTGTTTGTTTTTTTTTGTGAAATGTAATTAAAATGATATACAAATGGTCAATTGTATAATCTTCATAGTTTTTTCTCGCAGATTGTTATGAAAGTTAGATGATGTTTTAAGGCATGTTTTACGAATCATGTAAACTTTTTTTTGTATTCGTACAATATATGACCTTGACCTTGTATAGACTGTTCCTTTTTGCATGGAATAGCTACACAGTTGTGGCTAGTCTAAGGCTAGTATTTGGTATTGATATACTATAGCTCATTTATTCATTCTTAATACAACTTTCACATTTCGAGATCCATATAAACTTTTAGTTAACGATGCTGTCAACGGCACTTTGCTTCTGCGAATGAGGAATGTTAAATAGTTTAAAATATAGTAGTCCTAGCGGTATAAATACCGCTGGGATTACAATATTTTATACCAAATTAAATTCAGACACAGACGCAAAGTGCCGCTTACAGTACCGTACCTCAGGATATATTGCAATGTTGAGATGAATCATATTTTTGTTCAAATATTCAAACACAACCAGTATACAAGTAGATTTATTATAGACAAGGCAAGAATAGATTCAAAATAGGATTACAATAAGCACCATTTAGCAAGAAATCGTGATATTGGTGAACATAACGCTTCCCCATTACAAACTGCAAAGGTCGTAGAACAAAAGGATATATCTGGTTTCTGTTCAATATATGGTTTTTCAACATTTGACTCATATAATCACAGCTGTAGATTTCCGCCATGGATTTTCCAGAAACTGTTTTTCAAACGCCCACCTAAAAAAGGATGAACACATCTTTCGTTATAGTCAGTCCTCTTTAATGTGAAGGAGGGGTGGGGTTGAAAGGGAGTGTCCGGTGACGTGCGTATGCATAAAAAGAAACTGAAAGTCGAACGCCATACAATCAATCCAAAATATAGTCAGATATAATACACATAATACCACAATTGTATTGGAAACTATCTAATAATAGTTTTGAATATTTTGCGCCGCAGGAATTTAGTATCGTTTTTTTTAATGAAATTTCTTTTATCAGTTTTGCCTTTAAAATATATGTTCCTTGATACCATAATTAATTTACCATGCCAAGCCGTGTTCAAGTTGTTAATTCGTGTACCCTATCATCATACTTACGGAAACTATTTTTTAGTAATAGTAGAGCACACATCATACACTCTTGTATGAAAGTTGATTTCAATGTTCAGTTTTAGTTCATAATTGAATGTTAAAATTATATATGATTATTTTTGTTTTAGGATGACAAGGATGGGACATACAAAGCATCGTTATATCTACGTAGGGTTTACGAGAAATCATTTAAAACGTATACCATCATAGCTAAAAATTCAGTTGGCATCACTTCACATTCAGTCTCATTAATCAAAAGTGAGTATATGTTTTAATTAACTAATATACTATATATTTGAAGAAAGCTTATTCAAGCCGGTTGTCTGCTTCTATTGAATATTTCATATAAATAAAATTATTCTCTAAAATATTATTAATCATCTTTTATAATAGTTTTACTTTCCGATATGGGTTAATATATAATAGCACACCAATCCTTAATTTAGCTTCTAGTTGTCATTATATTCCGTCACTAATTTCGACTTAAGGCAATGTTTCTTGGGTTTGACGTCCTTAATTTGTGTTATGTGGTATTATCCATTCTATAAACAGAAACATGATGCATGATGGATGTTTTGAAGGAGAAGAAATATACATGTACATGTATATTTGAACATAATGTATAACGGAAATAATTATGTTAAATATAGAAAAAACAAAGCACTTGTAAAGTTAATTCGGTGGTTTTCCCAGCAATCCCGTCACAATATTTTTCCTAAATGAAAACATTTCATTGTTTATTATTTATTTTGTTTTCCATGATATCCTACCTCCTATAAGCCCGTCTTCCCCACGAATCGTCATATTCTTAAATAGAACCTCGATCCATGTATTAATAAATCGCACGGCCGAAAACCGTGCATGCCGCATCCCGATTTCAATATTAATGTTTTTTTTTCGTTTTACTTCTTCTGCCTTTTTACTTATTTATTATACATATCCTGATATTTTTTTCCAGAAGTGACTCCCACGCGTCCACCCCCTCGCTGCCGCCCCGGTCGAGGCCCCTTAACGCCGCCTCCTGATTCAAATCTTAATGTTTCTGTATCATCATTATAGTCCTTTATGTATTAATCTATGTATTAATTATTTTAGAAGTCACTCCAACGCGTCCACCCCCTCGCCGTCGCCCCGGTCGAGGCCCCTTCACGCCCCCTCCCGATTCACCACAAAGTGAACGGGTGCGCAGCTCCGGAAGTGACGTCACGTCCTCTTTATTCCTGCTCAATTCGATTTCCGCTTCCGCCTTTGTGCTCATTTGTGGACATTTTATGTTTAACGAACTGCGGTGGCAAGAGCTACTATTCCATTTTTAGCTTACGTTGTTAATTTAATTTTTAGTAATATATAGTGATTCGAATATAGCGGTTGTATTTGATGAGTTTATAGGGTTTGAGTTCCTTTTGAACAGAGTTTTGTAAGAGTAATTGCATTTTTGTTATTGTATGTACATATACATTGTATGCAAATATCATTTTTTTTTCTAGAGTGTATAAGGTTTGAATTATTCATGCATTTGATGTTGAGGTTGATATGAGTATTGGTATCTTTTTGCAAATGATCATAACAAAATGTTATCTTTTATAAATAAGCTTTCATGGGAACGAAAAAATAAATATTAAGATCGATTTAACAGTTTGATGCTCGTGTGTTTATACGAATATTATTTAAAAATTTAGCTTTGTACATAGAAATAGTTGTTTTGAATTGTTCTGATCATACCCAAAAAACTTAAAATAATTTATAAATTGTGTTATACATTGAATTATACATGTACATAAGTATATTGTCGGTCTAATTATTTATGAAATCAAGAATTGTTTAAATTGATTACTCGAGCTTCTAGAAATATAAGTATAGGCGCTGATCCAGTATTTAACTCCCGTTTTTCCGGTTAGAACATAGCTCGTTTGCTGCAAATTTTGATAATTTAATTCTTGGGTGCTCACTGTCGACCCTGGAACCTAAGTCGACAACCCCCTTGAGCTAATTAGTTTTGATAAAACCTGACAGAAATGGTCAAATAGTTTCTGAAATTGTGTCAAACATTTGTCAAACATTGGTCCAAAAATGATACATATGTCAAAGGAAAACAGGAGAACAGGGTAATATCTATGCATCAAAATCAGAAAAAAAATCCTGAAAAATCATTTTTATTTTTTTTTCATATACTTAAACTTTAACAATTAAAATGAAAATTGGCAAATTAAAAGCCGAGTATGCTGCAGAAAAAATGGTAAAAATGCAAAAAAAAATTAAGGATATATTATGGGTTAAAGACGTTCTCGGGTCGGTACGTCGACTAAAATTGTAAATAATATGTTTCACTAATCGTGCTCCAAAAATTTCTACGAAAAAAAAATAAAAGATATATTATGGGTTAAAGACGTTCTCGGGTCGGTACGTCGACTAAAATTGTAAATAATATGTTTCACTAATCGTGCTCCAAAAATTTCTACGAGGACCAGGTGACAAAATAATAAGATATGATTTGTTCTGATTCTTTGACCTTTAAGAAAAGCAAAAGGTCTTTTTTTATAATTTGATTTTTATCTGGATATAATCTTAGGGTTAAAATGAATCAAAATTACATATGTACTTATGTTCAGTATACTAATCAACAGCAATATAGTGCTGTCGGACTGATATATCACTCTTATAAAAATAATTATGCATAGTAAATTATTTACCTCATTTTATTTCGCAACTATCCTGTATTACATATAATATAACGCATCATGTTTTTGTTAACATATTTTCATGAGAATATACACAATTTTTGATTTACTCCTTACTGTTTTACTTTTGTTTCATATTGTCATTGGCACTTGTGTAATATGCACCCAAATGATACATAAATTCATACATATTCATGTATGATATGATGTCTCCAAAGCAGAGCGTTCTCGGGAGAATGCCGTCGCCGAATTACTTAATCATGCCAGGTTCTCATTCAAATATTATATCTAACAACAATACAATCATGTGATCCTTCAAATACTATAACGCGTGTATTGTCCTTAAAACTGTAAAGATGGCTTATATCATATACCTGATATTGCTTATCAGCTTATATCATCTATAAAACACAAAAGTGGATTAAAATATGTAAGATTTTCATGTTATGCATAGTCACTCATTTGAGCTGATTTGAGCGATATAACACTCACCATATAAGCTAATGTGCCAAGTGAAAGTAATGATGTGAGACTAAAATAAATATGAAGTATTTTTATCCATGTTTATTTATAGTCTCCTAGACATTTAAGTGATTCACAAACACTAGAGATTTGATGAATGATTAGTCAAGAAACACACTATTGTTAAAACCAATCAAATTGTATAGACAAACGTATTTTTTTTCAGAAAATATTATTCTTTTTTACGTTTCCTGCTTATTGGGTTATACCATTTGCAAACCATATCACGATGAATGTTGCACTTTAACACTTCGGCCCCGATCGGAAACTTCGGCCTTTTTTTGTATATCTACCACTTCGGCTCCTTCTGATATTATAAATAAAAAAACACCATTTTTAACAAGTTCCATATCATACATGTGCATTGAGTAGATTTGTCTATTGCGCGCAATTACGCCAAACATTATCATATTAAAATTCGTTTTCTTTTAATTTTATGCTTCAGTTAAATACTCATTTGTTGAATATGTTTCCCATCTTGATATTTAATGCAGTTGTATATGCACGATATTCGTCAAAATGAGAAACCTTGGTATGATATATTAGGACAAAATCACAATTACTCCCACATGTTCACCAAAACTGGGTAATATTGTGTTTGTGTATTGTGTTTGTATATTGTGTATTGTGAAAAAGTGTTTTTATGTCTTAATACTTGTCACATAAAATTTATGATCGTTTTGAAACATTTTGATTTTTTATGATAGTAAAATAAACGATATAATTAGTAGAAAAAGAAACACAAATTTATAAAACGTACCGTTCCCTCTATCATTTTTCTAGAAATCGTATTTTATTTTAATTGTTTAAAGAAAAGTTTGTCAAGTGGTAGGAGCCAAAGTAGCAGGAAACGAAGTGTTATTTTATAAGCGACCGGTGAGTCTTGACGACAGGCCGAAATCTCTTTTCGAAAAAGGACCGAGGGGCCAAAGTGGTAGGGGCCTAAGTGGTAATAGTCGAAGTGTAAGATCCCAATTTCAATTAATGTACCCTACGAGAACGTTTACAAAAGTATATACATAATCTAAACTTAAATATATATACGGATTGTAAAAACATGAATAATTTTCGTGTATTCATATATGTACATAATATAAAAGGTATATCCGAATGAGGTCAACATTTTTTTAAAAAATCAAATGCAATCACATCATCATTCATACTAGAAAAGAACATAATCAAACAGGAGTAGCCAACGAAAGATTTCTAGAAATGTGTCTCATCTGATTTATTTTGTTACGAAATGAACATTTTGAGCCTAAGCGGTAAAATATTTTTCCTTTAAGTTAAAAATTTATTCTTTGTTTTCCAGCCAGGAAAGGCCGAAAATCGTTGCCAGCAAAAAGCCAGCAAAAATATATACCCTTTAATGCTTTATGTCTATCTGAAAGTTCATAAAAAGTAATAT
Source organism: Hydroides elegans (assembly GCA_001703475.1). Classification (NCBI taxonomy): domain Eukaryota; kingdom Metazoa; phylum Annelida; class Polychaeta; order Sabellida; family Serpulidae; genus Hydroides; species Hydroides elegans. Next base: position 51,766 of record LQRL01097477.1, on the reverse strand, counting down.
ATTCGCTTGCTTTAGCCCTTATTTGGTCTCATGTTATAATTACTTTTATGGACCTTATTTCTTTATATCAAACAAAAAGGAAATTGCAATATCTATTTTATTCTGTGAAAATGCCAGCAAGAAAGATATCCCAGCAGTTTAGATATTTCACTGAATAAATCGATAGGTACCTCTGCTCAAATAACCCTAAATCATATACACATATTATTTACATCATATTGTATTTACAAAAAAAAATACATCAAATGATATGTTTCATTGTAAGGTACTAGCAAACGGGTTGCATGATGTTTTACATGAAAGCAATGGTTTAAACCAATATCCAGTACAATTATTCCGAATAATAGAACAAGTAATGAAACATAATTTTGAAAAATCAAGTAAAAGATAAAGCTACTTATGCAATGTTTATAGACCAACTCAATATCTAAATAAACATGCTGCCGTATATGGACTTAAATTTTAAAAACAAGATAAAGTAACTATTTTATTTGATCTAAAGAACATGCATAAGATAAACAGAACATTTCTTTAATCATGCTTTGTTTACATTTAGAAACCGCGGCAATCAGCAATATGATGTTAAGAGGATATCAATGCATGTGATTTCTTTAAATCAAGAAGCTTCAATAATTTCCCATTTTACACGATAACATTCGCGTGTCAACAGTTTAATTCAAAATAGATCGCAAGGTGCTCTTAGAAGCACATTTTTCGCTGTTAACCAAATATGTTTGCAATGCTTTTATCCTAGGCTTCGATAAAGGAGGCAACTAATTATTCATGCATTCGATAAGCTTTTTACACATGACGACATCATGATTTTATACAACCACTACGTAATATAACCACAAGGAAAAAAAATATGGTGATAACAGATATATAAGAGATGACTGATTGACATAGCGTTAGTCTCGAGAAGGTCGTTGCATAGTGATATCCTAGTTGTGTTGCAAACATATACAGTGTATGTATCATATTTTACTTAAAGAAACAATATAAAAAGCAATTTTATCATAAATGTGGATTGAAATAAATCTTATTTGGCTTAAAGTAATTTAGATAGGTTGCACATTATATCTTTGGAGGATGACTACGATACAATCAACGCTTGCAGCCATTGCGCTAATATCGAATATTGTTCCCAAATTCACCACTAAGGTGGATGAAAAATATTCGTGTATTATGTGCAAAAATACGCTCGTTCCAAAGGTTAGCCAATTAACCTGTGGACATCGCATCTGTACACGTAAGTACTCTAAAGTATATTAAATAAGACTGCTAACATAACTGCTGGGTTCGAATTCGTTCGTGTCAAACTTTGCGTTTGTTCATGTGTACGATCTGACCTTGTTGTTATCCTGCATTACGTATCGTATTTAAGATGAGACATCATGCTATTCATATAGTATATCAATATGTTGATTTTCCGTTTGATATAAACCCGTTCGTTTCTATGTTTTTTTAGGTTTTCTATGTTTCCAAAGATATGTGTGTCTACTGGTATGTGTGTCAACGAACGAGTGTTAATAAATGTTTATTTGAGACTGAAGTAACATTTGTTCGGAAAGCTTGTGAACGATTTGAGCGTGTGGATGAGGACTAATTAGCGTGCGATTGAAATGGTTGGTATATTATTGCATTATATCATGTGATTTTTAACACATTATTAACATCACAACCTCATATTATGACATGTTCTCATCGTTGCATCAGGGTTGAAATATAAATACTATGATATGTAATATGATGAAATTAAGTGTGTATACATAATTTAATACATAAAGTAATTAACTTATCCTATACATGTTATGGCAAAGTCAATATATAACCTTCAATTAATAGGTTGCGCGGAGGCGGAGAAGGGCACTGATCGAATGTGCCCGGGAGGTGACGAAGAATGCCCAGAATCAAGGTTATCTGAGGTGAGATACATCACTATATTACTAAAAAACTAAGGAACAATTTACCTTATCGAGTCAATTATAATATAATTTATGTTATCAAGCAAGGTTATCCGAGGTGAGATGCATCAATATATTAGATTTATATTCAAATTCAAAATGTTTTATTCACTGATTTTTTACAATATCATGTTACAATTTCTAAGAAACTATTGAACAATTAACCTTACAGAGTATATTATAATATAATTTATATGACATATCTTATGCTATCATACGTGTAACAGATTCGTTCTATATCACATCTGTTTAGAATTATTATAACACTGTTAAAGCATAAATGTATAATTGGCAATATCAGAGATAGCTCCTTTGACATAGACCGACAAGACTCTGTACTTTGGGCAGTGTTTCCGTTTGTCGCGAATAAAGAAAGAAGGTTGCACTGACGCTACGTTCGAGACAGTTGTAACCGTGCCGTTAATCGTTTGATTGAGACGAACGTCCGGAAAATGCAAAAAAATATACCCTACATGGAAGCAGGACATCCTCGCAACGTCAGCTCTGAATACGACGTAATATGGACGACCCTGGCCGTGTGGTTGTATATGTATTTCTAAAAGGCACCGATTCGTTTTGAACATACGGGTGTTTTGCTATTGACGTTAGCTACAGCTGATAACAGAATTGTGGGAAGATCATTTTAAAAAATACATATAAATAGTCTACTCACACAATGCTATGGGATTTATCACATTTTTTCCCTGTCGCCTCCGGATGAGAAGTCGAAAAAAACGCCCCTATTTGATTCCATATGAACGTTTACCAAACGATCTTTGAACGTCAAATGAATGTACTTGCTGCGTCCAACTTCGTCGCAACATCACAACGACGTTTTCCCTATGTATTTGATGCAACAAGACGTCTTGAAAACGTTAATAAATCATAACGATGGGGAAATGAGAGTGACTTCTCGACGTAGCTTGGCGTTTTGTCGAGTGGGTCTTAGCGAAACGTTTCATTGGGTTATCCCTGATACATAAATAGGATTTAAACACTGTATATTGCTTTAATTAAACGGGTATGAAATCGTCCTAAACCGCAGGGTAATCATCAAATCAACATTATGGATCGTTACGCATACCGCACTGAAAAGTAATTATCCCGTCATTTAATGATAGTAATCAACCATAAGTGTTTTTATTGTAAGATTATTTGAGTTTACTGTATGCTTTAAGAATGCTGAGAACAGAAACCCAACCCTCGCTTATATAATGCTTATATAAGTTTCATCCGGATTCGTTTTGCTTATGCCAATGCAAAAGTCGAACACACATATACTAATTGGCATTGGCCAAAGTATGTTTTTTTTGTATAAAAATTCAAATAATTAATCAAAACAAATTAACATGAATATACATGCACAACACATATCCGTCACATCGACATTGATTAGTATAATGCACTTTATAATATCATATAATGTTATAATAAATGGTAATTATGAAATATAAATCAGAATACACGCCGGATCAGCAAATCATAAAGCTATACATTGAACCTGAAACTGATTAAAGGGGGGAAACTAAGACGAAAATGAAAATATGGCTATTGTATAAAACAATTAAATTGTATTTAAATGTTAATATTACTATATAACCATTTAAACTGTTATATACCATAACTCAATTACCAACACTAATACACACTGACATATACTTCACATAGAATTCTACTGATACATACATTACAAACTCCTTTTCGTCATTTTCGTTTGTGGTTACAACGCTGTTTTACTGCAGACCATATGTTCGTTCAATAATGACACAATACATGCATTCATGGGAATTTCCCATTCAAAAAACGAGGCTGTGTAATGCACTTAGTGTTGACATGACATGATTCATGACATCCCTTGTATTATACAATAGAAACAAAACTTCAGTAAATATAAATAGGTATGATGCCGGTTATTAAGGTTTGACGTTATTCATCAGGAACAAATGAAGTATACATTGTATATCTAACAAACTACTGAAAACACGTAACATTTAATACATAAATTTTACTGATTATACCAGAAATAGCATCCCGTAATATCTTTTGAAATTGTTTGATAAATTATGTTCAAATCAATATATGTATATAAATAAAATGTGAATCTATCTATATAATATAATTTTGTGCTGATATTCTTTTGAATTCTATGTGTCGATTATAAGAAACATCTTTAAATGAAATGCCTTCCGTTACCATTCATTTATTGATGAAGCTTCATGTTTAGTCAGAGAGAATAAACATATACGTGATCTCTGATTCAGTGTAATGTTATAAAATTAAGTCGTATACGTTTATTTTTTACAATCCTTATCGCGAAGATCACTCTTTAGTAAACGCTCAATGATACAAACAAATAAAATATAAATAGTATGTTTTGACTATTTAATATCATTATATATTTTAGACCTTCCCTGATGTGGGCACCGACCGAGAGCTCTCGAAAATGGAGGTGTTTTGTACCAACCAACCGCATGGCTGTGACCAACGAATGAAATGGTTGGAACTACCAAAACACTTGGAAACCTGTCCTTTTGAGATCCAGCCCTGTAGAAATGCAGAAGCTGGTTGCAAGGAAAAGGTTTTAAGAAAGGACATTGATGATCATATTGCTAATAAATGTATGTTTGTAATGGAGTTGTGCCCAATATGTAATGAAATGGTATCCAAATTTGAGTTAAATAATAGCCATGAGGAAATTTGTCAGAATAAGGTACGGGGTTGTAAGATGGCTGAACTTGGTTGTGGTGCTAGTGGAAAATCGGGGGAGATTTATGAGCATGAAAGTGATATAAGTTTTCATTCAAATATTATGTTTCGCGCCCTAACTGACATGAAAGCACAAATGAGTGAATGTATTGAAAGATTAAAGGGGCTAGAGAAACAAAATGTAGAATTGATGCAACAAAATGAACAACTACATGCTGAAAATACTCATTTAAAAAATACGATCACCTCCCGTCTAAATAGAATCGAGAAAAGTATCGCCGCTAATAACGAGAAACTTATAAATCATGAAAAATCTACGAATGAAAATATCCAAGCAATCACTCAAAAAGTATCCTCCACTAACGACGTGTTAAAAGTGCATGATGGCAAATTATCCAACCTGAAACCCAACCAAGGTGCAAGCGCCTTTCCACAAGCTAACTTAAACCAAATCGAAAAATCCATTCAAAACTACGAGCGACGGTTTGCAGAAAATGAAATCCGTTTCCGTTGTTTAGAATGCACTAGCTATAACGGGGAATTAATTTGGAAAATCTCCAATTATCGCCAACGTAAACAAGATGCCATTGATGGTCGAACGCTATCCCTGTATAGCCAACCGTTCTTTTCAGGACCGTACGGCTACAAAATGTGCGCACGTATCTATCTCAACGGGGACGGGATGGGCAAAAACTCGCACATCTCTCTATTTTTTGTCTTAATGAAAGGCGAGTATGACTCACTGCAGCAATGGCCCTTTAAGCATAGGGTGTCGCTATCGATTCTGGATCAACAAACTGGTCGTAGTCATTTGACGGATGTGTTTCGTCCGGATCCCACGAGTACGAGTTTTCGGCAGCCGGTAGGGGATATGAATATAGCGAGTGGGTGTCCCTTGTTTGCAACGCAGAGTGTGGTTGAGACTGAGCGATATATCAAGAATGATACGTTGTTTGTTAAGATGCAGGTTAGGGTTGAGGAGTGATGGTTTTGTAAAAGCAATACGAAACTGGAAATTAATCAATGAAGAGGTGTATCAGGCATCTAGTACCATTTAAGAATTATACGTTGTTTGTTAAGGTGCACGTAAGGGTTGAGGAGTGTTGGTTTTGTAAGTGAAATCCTGGAAATTAATCAATATAGAGGTGTATGATGAATCTAGTACTATTTAAGAAAAACATACACTTAAGAAATACTAACATTATACAATTTATTCGACAGCATGGATGTTAAACAAAGTTATTTTAGTAAGATCCAATTTTCACACGCGATGTATGCCGTTCTAAATAAACAAAGAACAGTTTGGTTTTAAGTTGATTTGTGCAGGTTTGAAAATAACTAATAAACATATCTATGGAGCCGATCATTTCAACTGTAATTGAAAACATCTTGCATTGTAGTATGTGTGAAACCATGAAATAGAGCCACCATTATTAGTTTTAATTCCGCAAATAAAAATGTATATCAACATCTAAATAAAACCATACAACAGCGATTGTTTAAAGTCATTCCGCAATATATTATGACAAATAGAATTATGAAACAGCCTTTGGTATGGTGATACACATTTTTTTAAGCTTAAACGTTGTGACATATTTTTTTTTTGTGTGTGTGTAACATACATGCTCATTTTATCTGTACTCCTCTGATGAAGGGAGGTTCTCCCGAATCATGCCAAGACATCAATAAAGTACATAAACACTCTTATATTGTCTTTAATGTTGTATAAAAATCAGTTATTTGAAGCTATATAATTTATATGGCTTTTGGCTTCGCTGATTGTATCCATACTGCTTGGATCCACAACAGGTAAAATATACCAAAAACAATTTATGTCAAATGGACTACACATGTATGCACGCCTGGTAGAGCTTCACCTTATAATGGCCTTAATAGTCAGTGTTGCTTAATGACAGAATACGTGTTGATGGTATAAAAAAACTCGTCGACTTTTTTTCAAACTAAAAAGCTAAACATAACATTAAAAAAATAGAAACCAAATGTTTTAAAATCGCTAAATACAAAGGAAGCAGGTACAATTGAAAAATGCCATGGAAATCGCTCATATTATGTAATCAGTTCCTTATACTGTTTATATCCAGACTAATCAAATGAATTTGGTAAATAATTTGCTTCCTATATAATTCATTATATTAATTATTACTTATTTTATACATTTACTTCGCTCTAAAAAGTATATTTCAGCTTGTGTTTTAATAAAATTGTGTTTTTAGGGAAATTGTGCTAAGATTATGTGTCAGATCATCGAATGATATATCTTTCCGTTGCAACCTTTTTGCTTAATTCTCGTACATATCATGGGTTTGTTGGATTCATTGTGTCTTAGGAACTGTTGCATGGAGGCTTTATTAAAACATGATTATCCATCACTATTAATATATATTAGGTTATAAATATTTGTAAATGGTTGTCTCACAATACATCATTTAACAATAGCATTTGCATTTTGATGGTGAATCGTTGTATTGCGAATATAAGTAAATTTTAGACTGCGACCAGGTTATCAAATTTTTACCATGAAAGTGTAATATAACATCTACTATATTTAAGAGAAAAGTTCGCAGCGGAAATATCCATCGGTCTTTGTGTCCCATATACTACATATAGCAACAGGACAAGTACGTCACAACGCATAAAAGCCTAAGAGGGTACATTCCCACATGGCAATGGTTTGTCATATTCACGTCCTTTAGACGTCACTTGTGCACGTCCTTCGTTGGTACTATATTGAGCCCAGGCGTAATTTTGGCGGACGTGATTCTAAGACGTCTCTTCTCCGTCAATGTCTGACACCCAATGGACGTTCGGTGAAATCCGTCCTTAAAAACCCTTAATGCCGCGTCCTTAAGTCATGCGCATTTTGTCGTATATAACTATTTTAAGGACGCCATTTTCTGACGTTATTTAAATTGCACGCGTATTTTTATTTAACAATCTTAAATTTATCATTGGTTTGCATCATAACGACGTCCTAAATACTACGTGGTAAGGACGTTCTTAGGAGGTTGTTTGCCGAGTGGGTTGTGGTATATGCGGTTAGGAATTATCAGAATTTGAGGAGGACCCCATGATTTTTTTTCAGAAAGTTGTTCTTTTCGAAAAAAAAATATCTAAACATAGTCAAATATAACCCTCAATCTTCAATAACCTTTTGTTTTATATATTTTGGGTATTAAATGTTCAAACTCAATAGATCTCTTAGATCTTAACTAGACACCTCGGAGCAGAAATGAACACATTTTGCGAGAACTTGAATTTAAGTCTTATCCCGATAATTACTCATCTCTAAACCATGCTGCTTTTTTGCAATCATATGGTACCCTAAATTATTTCAAAATAGCTATAGACTTATCTTTATATATAATAAAAATGAAGCAACGCAAAATGATACTCCTTATATAATCGTCCTTACAACCAGATTACATGTTTGACAATTTCATACGTAATAAGGTTTTAATAGAAACTAGGATTTTTCAAGAACAATACGTGAGCAGGTCTTATACAGTGTGTGTTTTTTTTTAGTTAACGCGTTATTTTCTCAGCAATTATGGTTAATTTTGCTTCTATTTCCAAGGCTCATGCAAAACGAAATCAAAAGGAATATATTATTGATAGTATTTGACTAATGGTTACTACGTTATACACACACGACCAGTGCATGATCCCATTTTCTAGAACTCGATTTCTTTTGTTTTTTGATTGATTGAGCTTTGGCAAAAACAAACTTAATCGCTATAGTCAAAAGCATAAATACCCTTTAACGCTCCCTTAGACTGTGGACCCATTGTAGGTATTTTCAACCATTTCCTTTATAACATATTCCTTATATATTCATGTTTTACCAACCGCTAAATAACGATTGTATTCGATCTCAAAAGCTTTATATTTGGGGGAGGGTGGCGATAAAATATAAACCTCACAGAAAAAAACATGGGGAATAATTAAAAGGCTCAAAAAGATCAAAATGTGGCAAGGCTCTTATCAATACAAATCCATACAAATACAAATCTTCGTTATTGCAACCTTAAATGCAATTCAAAAAAATCTACAATGAAATAAGCAAGGGTCAGCTGGTCCAATAAATGTCATTGAAACAAACCCGACAAATATTTTAATATATATCAAGTTTATATCATCCCGTTGATGATTATGGTAGAGTTCTACCTCAATATGTATTTGCCATTTATGTTTTTAAATGTATCGTCCTCCGCAAAATTAATCTAAATTGGCGGGAAAAAATGGTCCATAGGAACATATCACACACGCACACCCCTGGTACATCCCTGGTACATTTTTTAGAAATATGATATATATTTTGTAAGTTGCAATAAAGATTGTTTTCAAAATATATTCAAATAAGCTATATTTGGAATTGTATGAATATGGTCCATAACTGCTGTCCGACACATAGCTAAACCCATTGGACATAAACGAACTGATTTTCTATCAATTATTCGATTTTATAAAGAAAACTTATTATTGTCCTAAAATGGGATTGTCTAGGCACCCGAGAATAGTAAGGTATCGGTATGTTGTTTTTCGAGCTCTCAAGTATTTTTTCTAAGGGATATACCTGCTCTGGCAAAAACATCCCGCTATTTTATGAATTATTATTGCAAATCATTTTCCCAAATACACTTATTAGATATTCCATTGAGCGACTAGCTAAGACATACAAACACGTTTGATCTTTGCTAATACAATTATTGTTATCTATATGTTCAGACACTATTTGGGAGCGGTTACATAAAGCCGCAATAATTGACGCCTTTTGCGAGTTTCACGGGTTTTTTGTTGATCAAATCACAAGCAGGGACAGGATTATCGCAACGTGCGATTTGCAAGGAATGCAGCTTCTACAGTGACGATATCTTACACATAGATCTAAATGGTGACTGTTCACAGCTCGAAGTTCCGGATGTCCGACGGTCCGGATGTACGAAGGTTTAACTATCAAAAGATATACATTGACAAATAGTTCATTTGTGTGACTATTAATGGAAATCCTCCTCCTACCCTACTACCCGACCCTCCTTTATTCCATTGCATTTTAATAAGAGCTACAATACGTGTGTTTATATGATTTATAATTAAACCTGAAAATCATTGTCATCTTCCAAATGTGGGTAGAGAACGTGAAACATTTAAAGCGGACTAAGCATGCAAACGAAGTCAAAGTGGGTTTAATTCATTTTGAGGCTGCTCACTCGGCAAAGGTTTGCCCTATTCACGTCAATTTTTAACGTTATTTTTTTGCGTTCGCTTATTGTTCTCTGTTGAGCCAAGGTAAAGTTTTGCGAGACGTAACTGTGAGACCCCGTTTCGCGTCAATTAATGACATCCAACGAACGTTCAGTCAATGACGTCAGCTGATACCTTACCCGGCATAGTTCACATTTTGTCGCAAATAAATGTCTAAGTGACGTCATTTTTACGCTTGTTCATATTGCTCGCTATATATTTAAAGAAATTGTAATGGCACTGTGTCGATTATAATCAAATTGAAATTAACATTAGAATTTATTAAAGTAGGACTCCATTGACAAAACAATCCCAGTATGTAGATCATTAAAAAAATGGATAATAAAGATATAAAGCCAACCCAGTAAACATTAAATCTAATGTGAGCTTTTTGTGAGACTCACGCGAATCTCATTGTGTGTGGCTCACACTGTGAGGCTCACTATGAGGTCGCAAAATATCACGATAGCCTCACATGAGCATGTGTTAGCTAACATAAGGCTCACATGATCTCACAGATCTCACAGGACTCTCAAAAGCTGGGTACCTTTTGACCTTACTGAGATATCACAGACCAGTCTTCCCGTGAGATCACGGTGTTGATGGGGAATAGAGCTTATACATCTTGTCTAGCTAGCTCGGAGAAGAAATGAACACATTTGGTGAGAAATTATTTATGTGTTATCCGAGAGCAGATCTTGCATACTATGTTCTTTTGGTTCAACGCGACATATTATAAGAAATAATGGTCAATTTCGCTTTTCTTCCAAGGCTCATGCAAGACATAAGCAAAATAAATCCACTACTCGATTTATGAAAAACAACACGTGGGCAGATCTTACAAAATGTGTTTTTCTGGGTCAACGCTGCATTGCATAAGAAAATTAAGGTCGCTTCGTGTTTATGTGCCTGTGCTTTGAAAATTCAAGAACAAACAAAATAAATATATTATTCATTATATTTTCAGATTGGGGACCAGTTCATGCACGAATGACCGCCATATGCTACCATATTGTTTAATGAAATTGATCTTGTTTCTATTGAATGAGTTTTTAGAAAAACAAGCTTAATCACTATAGAAAAGGACCTTTCATAGCAATATTATGTCGCGTATAAGGGATCCGGCCAAAAAGTCCCCGTACAGATTGTCCCCGGACAAAAAGTCCCCGGACAATTAGTCCACAAATAGGGTAACATTGGACATAAAGTTTCAGGCCATAAAGTCCCAAGACAAAAAGTCCACAAACTTACAGCAAAGGTCAACGGACATCAAGTCTCCCAAAAACTTACTCGTTTTAATTTATTAGTAGATAGATAAGGCGGATTCTGGAACGATCCGGTATTATCACTCACTAAAAAATACAAGTTTCGGGATAAACGGCTACCACGGGGACACATCTTTTTTTAATAAATCACCCGGTCCGGGAGATTTATTTAATTAAGTATTTGTGACGTCATAGTTTAGTTTTAAATTATATTACCCGGTCTAGGTGCTTTAATAAATAAATATACCCTTCCCCCACGTGTGATTTATTTGAAAAAAATATATAGCCCGGTCTGGGTATTTTATTTTTTACTGATTTTACAATTTCTATTTGTGTTGCTCATGAATAATAATAGAATCATACATATATAAATAAACGTATACAATGGTGAGCGGTAATAGCAGATTGTCTCGAATATTATTTATTTTTTTAAAATAAACGCATAAAAATGTGAGCGATAATAAGGGACTGACTCAAAAATGGTTTGAATGCTTATATACACGTATACAATGAGTTATGACAGCGGATGGACTCGAAAATGGTGTGAATACTTAAATGAACGTACGTTAAAAAATGTTGTTTTAATACATATATTAACGTATACAATGGTGAGCGATAATAGAGGATTGACTCAAAAATGGTTTAAATGGTTAAATAAACGTACAAAAATGGTGAGCGATAATGGGGATTGGCTAAAAAATACCACAATACCAATATATGAACCTATAGAAATATAATTGTGTACTGGTAAACACTTTTTTTGGTCATAATTTCATTAATATTCAACGTAGAGCTTAGTAAACAGAAGCGTAAGAAAGCTTTTGACTTTTGACTATTACTTAATTTGGTTATGTCCGCCATTTTGGATTTCAGTATGTCACGTGACTTAGTGCTGTAATTTGATTGATTAAAACACATTTTTGTCTATAATTTCATTAATAATCAACGCAGAGACGTGCAAATAGGAGCGTTTGAAACCATGTTAAAGTTCGAGATATAACGTTACCAAATGTCTTTAAGATTCAAACATCCTCTTTTACGTTTCAGTGTTTATTAAGTTTTACATCACTTTTGTGATTTAGGGTGGAGTAAACCCATGGAATGTATAAAAAACCATCAACGAATCAATCAAAGATTGTGAATTGTATCATATCTACGTTTGCAAGAAATTGTATTGCAGTCAAGAAAATTAAGATGCTGCACATGCGATTGTTTCATGTATACATCTCCAATATTTTGTGCAAAATGCTATGGAATCACTGCCTACCGAGCTGTATAAAAGTCATATCACACCATCATTACATCACTTACCACCATGGACATCATACCTACAGAGAAATCGGATGCGTCGGAAGAAGTCACTGCAAGGAATTCAATCATGGCAATATTCATTAGCTTAGCTGGATTATTCCTAAACGGTGATGATTATTTACAATGTGTTTTCTGCCTAGTCACGATGAACAACTGGGTGATTGGAGCTAATGCTATTGAAGAACACGATCGTCAAATTGCAGTTTCATCATACAAATATCCAATCGCTATAAATGCATAAAATGCATCCATGCTGGTGTACAGGTAGTCTTTTTCCCATGTCTACACATCATTATCTGTGAAAAGTGTGTTTTAACACACTGCACAAGTTGCGGAGAATCAATCAAATAACACTTGCGAGAACGGATTTAAGCGGTAAAGGGAGGAGTTTAGAGCAATGTGGCTAATAAATAGACACTTTTGATCTTTGCTCTGTGAATACAATTGTATTAGCAAAACAAAATAATTATTTAAAAGGAAAACAACAAATCAATATTCAAATGAAGCTAAAATGATCAAAGTTGTAAAAATATCAAAATGTTAAGATACCGTTCTTAACAGCCGGTTAAGGTGTCAAATGTCCTCAAATAGGTATTATCGTACTGGTTTAGTAACATAATCTTGTTTTGACGAAACAAAATCAAAACAAATATGTTATTGGATTCGTGAATAACAATATGTGGGCAAATCTTATACAATGTGTTTTTATAACGAATGACCGGCGCATGTATTCATCTATAAACATAATCTTTTTGTTTACAATCAAATGCATTTTGGCAAAAACAAGCTTAATATTATGTCATGAATTAATGTCCTTTTAACGCTCGCTTTGAACGTGGCTCCATTGAAGTTATGTTCAAGCATTGCATTGCATGCGATATGTTACTTATGATAATATGAAGAATAACACTGTGCGTTTGTGAACGAATATTATGTTTTTAGCAATTAATAAAAGTAAATATTCATTTCCATTCAATTGGCTAGTCATTATTTGATTATTTAAAAAACAGTATATGTAGTTAGATGTTTTTAGCTTTATTTGTTAAAATTAGCTGGTAGAGTTTATCTAAACACCCGAAAACAGTAAGGGATCATGGTACTGTTCTTTGAACTATCAAGTAACTATCTAAGGGATAAACCTGTTCTTGCAAAACAATTCGCTTTTTAATCAATAATAATTGCAACTCATTTTCTTAACTATGCTTATTAGATATCCCATTGAATCTCTAGTTAAGTGACCGATACACTTTTGAACTTTGTTATTACATTCTTGTAATCGAGATTTTTAAACATTATTCGGGAGCTTTAACATCAAAGTGGCAATTTGTTAGGCCACTTGCAGTTTAAACCACTTTCTTTGTTTATGGAATCGCATGCAGGGAAATGACTATCGCAATTTGTGATTTCACAAACAGTGATTTCAGAAAAAAAGTGAAAACAACAAATGGCGATAGTAATCTCTCCTTTAATGTAAAGGTACCCTTACGATTTTTTTTAAATTCTTGATGCCTTATGATATACATGATAACACACACTCATATAAAACAAACAGCGTACGCGAACAATATATGCAAAAACACTTCTTATTGTTATTTTATAAGAATATTTAAAAGGTAAAAAATCTATAAATTTTGGAACGAAATTAAAATGTGAAAAGTTGCAAAGATACGTTATTACTAAGATACAGTTCTAAACATGTAGTTTAAGTGTCTGGTTAAATGTCCTCAAATAAGTATTCATGTACCGTATTAACAACAAAACTATTAAGTAACTATCTTTATTACATGGTTAGGTTACATTTCTTAAAGAAATGATAGTGAAAGGCTAAGATGCACGAAAAAGTTATACTGCATCTTAGCTCATCTTCTGATTACAATTTTAACCAGATGCATGTAAAGAAATGTTCAGAAAAACATCAAATATTCGTAATAAACCAATATCAACATGGATAAATGTTTGAATCATTGATGTCAAATGGATGATTATTTCATCCACGATAATTAATGTACATAATAATCACTTAAGTCATCTTTATTTCTGATTTTAAATGAAAATATTGTATTATCGCCCAGCAATGACATTGTATAAAACATCTGTTAAACAACCGTTTTCCATGTTATAACAGGAATACAATATTCAGATGCAGGACAGAAAGATGTTAATTGCGCTCAGGGAGTCGAAGTGGATGCACTCAGCCTCCGGCTTCGTGCGTCCACTTCGACTACCATCGTGCAATAAACATCTACCAATCCTACACCGTCATCATGTATTCCCATAAACTCACATTTCAATTAATTATTATTGCAAATAAACTGATTATATATCCAATCTAGTGACTTGTATTGGCCACCCACAAATATTTGAGCTTTGCTAATGCATGTGTTGCTACATATATTACATATATTTGTTCGACAGTTTTAAACACTATAAGAGAGTGGTAACATCAAGTAGCGAATTTTAACGCCACTTTACTTTTTTTACTGATTTCTTTGTTGCAACCTGTGATTTCTTAAACAAACATTAAATACGATTATTCTATTCTAGATGCTTAATGATATGCATGATGATATACTTTTATGAAACAAACAGCATATGCGAACAATATATGCAAAATAAGTTCTTATTGTTATTTTAAAAGAATACTTACAAAGTAAAACAAAATATAAGCACGAAATTAAAATGTTCAAAGTTGTAAAGATACGTAATTACTGAGATAAGTCCTAAACATGTGGTTCAAGTGTCTGGTGAAATGTCCTCAAAAAAGTAGTCATGTACCGTATTAACCACAAAACTATTGATTAACTATCTAAGAGATAAACCTGTTCTGGTCAAAACAACTCACATTTTAGTTAATTATTATTACACATCACTTTCTCAAATATACTGATTAGATGTCCTATTTAGTGACTTGTTTGGCCACCCACAAACGTTTGAGCTTTGCTAATACAGTTGTTGTTGCATATATTACATATATTTGATCGAGAAAAAAAACGAAAACAACATGTTTTCCAAAATTGAAAAGATATGAAATTGCTAAGATACAGTTCTTAACTTGTTATTTAAGTGTCTGGTCAAATGTCGTCAAATAAGTATACCTGTCAGCATAATATCTGAATAATATTGTTTTGACGAATGTCCATAGCTTGTGCCGAGGGATCAATTACATACACCCAATGACTGGATTTTTTCTTAAACAAATTAAGAAACAGTATTTTACATTCTAATATATTTATTAACAGTAACATAAAAACTGTATTTTCGACACATTTCTACTTACATTTACAAATATGCTCTTACATAATGCTTGCCAGTGAGATGATGGCATTAAACTTAACTATCATAAGACTAGAATAGAATTGTTGCAAAACACTATTCATTTGATCTCCTTTTTTCGACACAAATAAACAGAATAATTTCAAATAATAATCCAAGCTCATTAGGTAGACATCTCTGTATAAATATTCACGAATGCGCATTATAAATTCATAAAACGATTTACTGAAATGTAAGTTAAAATATCTTATTCATATTCGGTTTATGTTGTTTTATTTATTAATGATTAATGGATAATTGTGCGACAGCGCGTATATTTGGTCTCATATCATTTTAAAATTATAAAAATAAGAAACAGCTGGCGACAACAGATTTTTTGGATAATAGGGAGAATTAATTTTTATTGTCAACGATTTTAGGATTTGTTAGCGGCCGATGACCGAAATATTTATCCATAACATGTTTTGTATTATTTACATTGTGTATGGCATTGCTGTATTTGTGACAAAACTCGAATCCATTTGCCGTTTGCGATTCATTTAAATTTTAGTTGTGTAAATATCATAAAGTTAGAAAGGGAATAATTTAATAGTTGTTTATTAGGGACTATGCAAACATCAAATGATATGTTTCATTGTAAGGTACTAGCAAACGTGTTGCATGATGTGTTACATGAAAGCAATGGTTTAACCCAATATCCAGTACAATTATTCCGAATAATAGAACAAGTAATGAAACATAATTTTGAAAAATCAAGTAAAAGATAAAGTTACTTATGCAATGTTTATAGACCGACTCAATATCTAAATAAACATGATGCCGTATATGGACTGAAATTTTAAAAACAAGATAAAGTAACTATTTTATTTGATCTAAAGAACATGCATAAGATAAACAGAACATTTCTATAATCATGTTTTGTTTACATTTAGAAACCGCGGTAAACAGCAATATGATGTTAAGAGGATATCAATGCATGTTTGCTTGTTGGTTCATTGTTTATATGAACGAAAAATATTGTTTGGCAACTTCATCATCACTGTTTTATGATTATGAACACCATGCGACATTAAACAGTTCATCCTATGTTACCGATATCATTGCAATTGGCGAGCCGTTTTCCATATTTGGTCATCCAAACTGCGAACAATTAGTAGTGAGTATTATTTTTTGATATCGCGAGACGAAATTTGTTTTTGCATCACAAGTTTACATCTATTTTGTTGTTGATGTACTGTACATAATATTTAATTCTACAATTAGAGTAAAAAACTGCATTCTTCATACATTTTGTCATATTTTATTTGTTAAACTTTCACATAATTTATGGTCGGCATACTTCTCAAATCATTGCATCAATTCTGCAAATACGGTAGCATGAGGTTTATTATCAAATAAAATCGAGATACCTCAAGATAGTATATACAAGAGGTGTTCAGTGTAATTTATTACAATTTTATTGTGCTGTGTAGATAAATCAAGGTCATAACTATAAAACCCCCTATCACAATAATATGCGTGAGTCCATATATTTTTATTTTGACTAAGCCGTTTTCCGTGTTCAACAATGCCAATACATCAAACTGGTGAAAATCTTGAAGGCACTATTTTGTGCCTTTTAGAATCTGGATCGGGTATTAAACAGATCTGGAGACATGTTAATAAAGAAAATTGTGATGTCCTTTGAATAACTAGCAATATTGAAAGAAACTGACTGCAAAACTGAAACTGTTTGATAATAATTACAAGATATATCCACCGAAGTGTTTTGATTATGAAATATGTGTTTTGCGATGTATTTGTGTGGTTGCCAAATCTAAGTCGCCAAATCGAGTTGGATTGTTTTAAACTTGATAATTCTTACAAACAAATTAATAGCAAACATTAATATAAGTAAAGATCATATGAAAAAATGACAAAGCATGTTTGACAAAACACAAATTAGTGCAATGAGCGAAACAACTTGATCTGCAGACGAGCACTGCAGCCATTGTGCCACAGTGAGCTCCTGATCCAAGCCTTATTAGGCGTGTTAAAAATATGATAATATGTTTTCCAAATTTAAAAATAGTGACGCGGATAATAAGTTTGTGGATAGGTGCCATTTTTGCACTTAATTAACTCAAAATTGCTATGCATTACATGTATCTAAGAAAAGCGGAATTTGATGTAAATTCGGCGATAAGTCGAAAACGAGGCTAGTGAAAACGTCAGGAAATATTACAATATTAGGGTTTTCTTTTATCTTCTTTACATAACTACGTAGTGCATATTTGTTTTAACTAAAATTTATAGAATTATGTGTTGTTATCATATCTAAACCTATGTGTATTGTCATTGATTATTTACCTGCAGACTGCCACCAACGGATATATACTTTGTTACCGCGGCGATTCTCCTGTTGTTTTCTTCTCTGGATGTGGGGCAAGTTGGACACATGCAGAAACTGGAGATATATATTACAGGTGAGAGACTTTACAGCGATATAAACTGATCCGCACACAAATAAACATTTATTTAAATGTGTAATTGGTTGTATAACTTACCGAACCCTTGTATTCAATGGTGCGTGTGCGTGTTTGAAGTGTTTCGTTGCATTGCGACTAAATATTTAGAATGAATAGTGAATGCATTTACTAGCCATTAATGGATATCATTATAAACCCTTTTGTAACAGAGAATATGTCTAATATGTTAATTTTGTTGTACTTTTGCTGAATTGTACAATTGTGCATTAACAAAAAGTATCATTCAAGAAATATATTTTTTACCTGTTTTCAAATGTCATACTAGTATTTTATATCATCTCGCAAAGAGTCATATAGGTTCTATATGTTGTATTTGTCAGTCTCTATTTCTCTATATATTCATCTCTCTCTCTCTTTATCTTGTTCTCCCCTATCTCTGTATTTATATCCCCCCTATCTATATATTTCTATCTCTGTTACACATGGAATCACAACCTACACATGCACAATATATCATGTATTTGTTTTGGCACGGGATCGTATTAGTTATTTTATAATATATTTCATTCACCAGCATAACGTATATCCCTTAATCATTTAAAGTCAATATTTGGATATCTCAGAAGCAAAAATATTGGTGAGACAACCATATAATGAAGTTTACATATATCTAATTAACATAAATGAACTGATTTAGCTCTTTTTGTTGAAGGCTTCATACATAATTGGTTACATTTTGTTTCTAAAATCATTAAATTGCTTAAACCAGTGCGTCGAACATAATAAAAACATTGAGTAACGCCAGAGCTCAATCGAGATGAGGAAACTCGAGTTATATCGTATATATATAGCCCAAAGCTTTCAATTGTTTTGTTTTATCATAGTGCACTTACCGGAAATGACATTGATGAGGTCAGCAATGATATCAGTTTACCAGACTTTGTTCCAACATGGGGTTACATGGCAACCTGGGATGGAGTTGGAACTGGTGCGAATCCAACTGTTCTTGTAAGAGATGTTTGTTTGTCGTTGATAACTTTCGTATGCACAAAAAAAGGGGCGAACGTGCAAATGTGTAGCATACAAAACTAATTTCATCGTAATGCATGACAATCCTAATTCTCACAATTACATATTTTCCAAGATTTCCGAAATGTTCCCAAATGTGCATCAATTTGGAACAATACCTCAATTTTCTTGATTTTTGCCACTAGTAAAGAATTCATATCTGCTTTAGGTGCACGCATTTAAGATATCAAAATCTTTAAAAAAATAAATTATCGATAAAAACTTATTTGGATTTATCATTTTAGTATGCGCATAACCATGTTAAACTAATTTGATGTGTATTCAATTGCGCAAGTCATTTTCAAACGTGACAATTAATTAATCCTTCAGGCAGGAACTTTTCAACAAGCGCTCGTCACCAACGGATCAACTACTGTGTTTATTTTCAACTACGTTGAAACATCAGATCTCAATACTGCCGTAGGTCGCATTGATATTATACTTGTAAACATAGTGTACCTTTCTAAATGAGATGGTTTTGTGTTTAAGATGTCAAGAATGTCAAGTGATAGAAAATAAATATACATGCCACCATGATATTTTATACTCAAACAGGTAATCTTTATGAGTTTCATTGCCGATGCAATGTACGAACATGAATGGGCTGCTTCCGAAAATTCGCATAATCTTCCAAACATTACGAATGTAAATCTCAATGGTCGCCTCATATATATGACAGACAATGATACGATCGTTGAGTTTGGTGAGTAATCAAACAATACTTAAAGTGTCACTTTAATATGAATTTTATATATACGTTTTTCGACTTGTCCATAACCCACTCACATAGCACTAGTAATATAGAGCTTTCAATTGCAATTTATTCATATAAATAGCTAATTTTATTGAATGACTGTTAATTATAGCTGTAGGCATAATTTCGGATTATGGTTGAATAAGTTAAGGGAGAAAACAATCTAATAGAATATATCTTGACTAGTTTAAGAGATGCTCAGAAGTTGGTTAAACCATTATTTACATATATTGTGATACAGATGGATGCACACCGTCATTATGTGGAATTAACGGGACGTGTTCGAATGGAGAATGCATATGTACATCAGGGTATACAGGTAAATTTATAAAGATATAGATCAACAGTTAGATAAACAATCTAAAATGGCCTGCTCAAGCAATATCACGACTATGCTAAATTATTTTTAGTTTGGTGCTGTCTACAGGCATTTAATTTATTATTCAATGAATCAGATTGACTTATTTGATACCATAATCTAATACCATCTTGTTGATAAAAAAGAACAATTGTCAATTAAGCTCTCTTCAGTATCTCGTTAAACCATGTTTTAACTGAATCGAATTTTGAAACTGTAGGAGCAAATTGCGAAACTGACATAGATGAGTGCACCTCTGATCCATGCATCAACGGTGCATCATGCGTGGACTATCCTGACATGTACGAATGTACATGTATTGGTGGCTATACAGGTAATAAATAAATGTTGGGATATATCTTTGACGAAACAAAATTATACCATGCTTAGCGAATGAAGGATGGAACATGGGTATGAATGAGTATTAAAATAACAAAAAAATATATATATATTTATGCATTGATATTGTATACTGTATTATCATTTATTTGTTACTATTTCATACGTATCAAAAATGATACATATATAATATTATTTTAATGAATGATATCAAACAGAAAACTACATTAACACAATCAATATTCAATATATATATATCGCAACGTTAACCACCAAAGTGGCTAAGAACGCACATAAATTAACAAATTCGATATTCGAAATTGTAGGAACAAGCTGCGAAACCCAAATCGATGAGTGCTCCTCCGATCCATGCGCCAATGGTGCGTCATGCGTTGATTGGCTTGACTTGTACTATTGTACATGCGCTGCTGGCTATACAGGTAATTAATTAACTTTAAACGGTTTTTGTTGATAAAAATCAAGACAAAAATACTAAACAATTCAAAATTAAAAAGCAAAGTAACTGAAAGAGGGATATGTTAAAATATTGAATAAAACAGGCAACACAACATGCGCTGTGAGAGTATATAATCTATTCAAATATACGGTTGTTTTATCATGGGTCATGAATATAGACAAAACTATCAAACAGAAGAAAAAAACAATTAAAGCAAACGCACCCGGAAAGGATATGATAATGAGGAATAAAATTACATGAAGACAAGATTAGGGATTAGTTGGGTGTTTGGTTGCTTGTTTTTTCACTTATTTTCATTCTTATCAGGTTCCATGTGTGAGACTGAAATCGACGAATGTTCGTCCGACCCATGTATGAACAATGGCACGTGTGTTGACTTAGTGGACGAGTACAATTGTACATGCGTGCAGAACGTTACAGGTAACTCGCACCATACAATTAAGACAAATGTTAACACTGAAATCAAAACATTTTGTTTTGTTTAAAGATCAAAGCTTTTTGAGTAGCACTGGCATCGAAAGAAGCATAGTGTGCATACAATTAACAGCTCATGACCTATTTATAGTAATTGATGATCAGTGTGACATAAATCTTTATGAAAATGTAAAACCTGCATTATATTAGCTTTATATTATGTGGCTTCATACGAGTTCAAGTAGATG
>LQRL01097477.1:5446-29848 GCA_001703475.1 Hydroides elegans | reverse complement strand
AGAAAACAAAGTAATAAAAAAATCTTGAATTGAAATTTTAAATTTGATCTTCAAAATTTAATTTATCAAATTCTAAATATTTCAATTTTGAATAATTTATAATAATACAAATAATATCAAATGAATGATAATTAATACCAAACATTTTTATCAATTAGAACTTATTTTAAAATATGTGAACCACGCATCAATATAGATGAATGGTAGTGGTATAGATGATAAAATATATTAAGCGAAAAGTGATAATTATTGGGTGGTGTTCTACAAATTATTGTTATTGAAATATGTGAACGATTCGAAATATAAACCGGCTTTGGGAAGACATATTGGCACGGTCGGGAAGACATATTGGTAGTGGGAAGACATATTGGCACGATCGGGAAGACAAATTGGCACGGGAAGACATATTGGCACGATCGGGAAGACATATTGGCACGAAAGACGCGGGAAGACATATTGGCACGGGAAGACATATTGGCACGCAACACACGAACAATAACGTTTTGACATCCCCTTACAAGCGTTTATGAATAAGGATACTTTCCTACAAATAACATATGTAATGTCATCCCGATAAGATAGACTGATCATGTGGAAAAGACCGTTGTTAATATCACGAAGTGCAATCTGAATTTCAGAGTGATTTAAATAGTTGGTTAAGCAATTACTATTATATTTTCTATGTTTTATACCTTATACATTCATTATAGTTTGGTGTTTAACTAATTTTTAATTTATATACTAGTCCTTCGCACTTTACAATTAAAAGAGATTTATATTTTACCTTGTTACATTTAGAGATCAAAGTTAGGCCATATAATGTTAGAAAATAATTTCTGTTACACTTGACCCAGTAAACAGAAAACGTGTTTTGTACGTTTTGTAATGGTGAATATTTGGTAACTTATACAGAAAACTATTTTGTCACGTTTTTCTTACGTTTTCGTATAGTCGTATATATATCATAGTATATGTATAGTCATATACTATTTAATAACGTATTTCCAAAGGTTGTTATTTCGTTTCAAAAACGTCATTATTTTAAGGGTTTCTTAAGGTTACACTGAAACGTGAAAAACACGCTATCGGGACACGACAAAAACACGTATTTCGGAAACGACAAAAATACTATATTAAACACGTTTTTTTTACTTGTAAAAATAGCGTGACGTTTGCGGGTTTGTGTATACGTCATCTTTTTTATTCAGTTTGAATTTGAACGAACACAATAAAGAGGGAAAGGAAGGACTAAATGGAATAAGTCTTAGAAACTCATCAATACACGGATTAAACATATCGTTTCGTATCACAAATTGATCTACAACTACATTTATTTGAAGCAATATAGATAAATGTTCAAAGTCATGAGAAATCCAGAAACTATCATATTGTATCTTAGATGCTTAAGGATCCGTGGAAAAAATGAATAAGGTAAGTATAAATATATATCAAGACTAAATATAAAAAAACGTACAATATATGGTTAGAGGGAAAGAGAGAATATAACGGAATAATTTGATTTTCATTAGAGTCATTGATTATATACGTTTAGCAATAAAAGTATCTGTGCAGATGGATTCGTTTCCATTACTCATGTAAAAGAAGATACTTTTTTTCAGGTTCTGATATCTACAGCTACTAGAACTTATCGGGATTCACAGTCTGAATTTCACAGTTTGATACTTATACATAAATAGTAACTAATAATACATAAACAAAGTACGAAAAATATGTTTGGATCAATATAAATCAGGCTTTTATTTCAGACAAAATACGTATTAAATTGGTTTTTATTACGAACAAAATACGCATTAATAAGGTTTTTATTAGGTGCAAAACACGTAATCAAAAAATGTGCAAAAAACAAAATCGTATATGAACAGAATAACGTGTTGAAAACGTTTCCATTTCTCGGAATAAACTCATAATCGAAAAGTTTTATTTACGTTTTAACAACGTATCTCTGTTTACTGGGAATGCATTGAAACAATGCAGAAACAATAAGAGAATTGAATAATATAAAAACAAAACACTTTTGTGATATTTTATTATCTGAATCCTTACATTACCCTGGGTCCGCCACTTTTCGATCATGCCACAGACACATTTTTCGGATTTATAATGGCTATGTTCTTGATCGCCTGCATCGATATTGAAATAACGTTATGTAGTTTAGAACAGTGATGAAAGTAAATTAAAATAATATCAGAACAATTCAAATGCTAAACCCAGTTTATGAGATATTTTACCAAACATCCAAAAAATCTCTGAAAAGCTCGCCAATTTTCGATCATATGGTCTATCCGTTTGGAGTTTATGAGTTCACCTTATTGACCTTGTTAAATTTCTTTGGTCGAGGAAACCGGAAGTGACGAAATTTCAATAAAGAAGCAGTGGGTGACAATTTTGACATGTTTTTTGCTTGTCTTTGTTGACATATCTCCTGTTTAGTTTTTAGGTAATATTTAATCAATTATATCAATATCTGCTTGGAAAATGTAAGACGACCAAAATATATAGAATCAACAACATATTTGATAAATTTCGTTCTGGATTTAGTGTTAAAAAACACAATTGAAAAGTATAAATATGGTTTTTAAAACATGCTGGGTTTTAGTTATGAAGCTATGAAAAAAGGTCAGGCTGATCGCACATACAAAAAATTAATCTGGTATACGGACGAGGTCATAATCTTATTAAAACCCTACAAAAATAAAGGATATACACATAATTAAGACATGAAAGCAAAGAATGGAGAGCTTTTGTGAAGAAAAGTGATATAAAATATATTGTATAGTGAATATACATTCTGAAATAGCTGTTATATGATTTGAGATTTGAGAAGAGTTAAAAAAATAAAGGATACGAATCGATTGAGCCATGAATACGCAGACATTTTGCGGAAACTGGCTCCTAATAGACTACTTGGACAGAATGACTTATCATTAGCCCTTTCAGTGGGTGACTTAGAAGACCTTTTTGGGTAAACCGAACAGCGCACCCTCAATTAATGACCCACTTAAGTGAACCAATCAGAAGCAAGGACGCACATGTCGGCTGCATCTGACCAAACGTGTTAATCTTGGACATGCCCAAGATGAAAAAGGAGCTGAACATGGTTAAGCATAGCTGGATGCAAAAAAACGTAGGTTCTTTTCATATTTTCATTTAAATATAATTTAAATAACACAATTAGAGTGTCCATTTGTCCGTCCGTCAATTTTTGACAATTTTGACAGATTTTAAGCTAGCACTTTTCATATCGTGTTGTTAATCATGAACATTTCGATTTCCAAATTGAAGGAAACCCCTGTTTGTTTCCCGATTTTAGTTCAAAGTGAATTACTACTCCAATAGGGGCGTTTAGTCCATTGTATCTTCAAAGTTGAATGAATAATCTACTCCTCAAAATCAACATCTTGGTTGCAAGACATCGAACTACTGAATTGATAGTAATTCCTTACACGGTTGAGATAGAATTCCAAGGTGCAAACCGGGCACACTTGGAGATCTTCTTCGGACACTCTTACCTTGCTCGGGAGGGCTGGTATTGTAAAAGGTACTAGTACCCCTTTGCCCCCACTGGTTAGGTGAGTTTTTCTTACGAATGATAGATTGGAGCGGAGACGAACGAACCTCTTCTCGCCCTGTGTGAGCCATTCCACTTCTGCTTGGAGAGCATGTAGCTCGCTACGGCATTTGCCTGATGTCATCGCTTATAAGAGTGCCGTTTTGAGAGCGATGTCTTTACCTGAGTTTGAGCTCGCATTTCTAAACCTCGGAGATTGGAGAAACTTCAGCACGAGGATATCCCATTGTACTACATGTCTGGAGGGCATAGGCCGTTCCCGCTTAAAACCTCGAAACAAATCCGATAAGACCTGGTCGTTTTCTGGAATCTCGTATCCGAAGATGGATTTCCAGTGATACGCGATAGCTGATCTGTAGTTCTTAACTGTCCTAACAGAAACATTCGTATCGTAAAATACATGCTCCAGGAACTCCGCTAGCAGAGGTAATGAGGCTTGCAGAGGATCTCGCTTCAAACCCGTTACCCAAAACACAAAATAGTCCCATTTTGACTTGTATTATTTATTGGTCGACTTAGCCCGCGAGATCAAAATACGATTGATGACTCTGTCCGAAAAGCCCAGGTTTCTCAATCGCTCTCAATCGCCCGTAAGCACCATAGATGCAAATTGAGTTTCTCCGGATTGGGGTGTTGCTTGTCCCAATGCGGTTGCTTTAACATCTCCTCCCAGGCTGAAATCTACCACCTTGACGTTTGGAATTGCCAACAGCGACGGAAACCACTTCGCGTTGGGCGACCACGGGGCTATCAGTAACACCCACATGTTTTATAGTCTCCTGAGCTTCTTCACTACTTGTGGAAGTAGGCAACTTGGTGGAAAGGCGTACACGATTTCGTCCGGCCACCGGCACAGCAACGCGTACTGACCCTCCGCTTCCGGATCTGGACAAAGAGAGTAATATCTCGGCAGTTGATGATTCCATGTGTTCGAAAACAAGTCTATCACTGGAGGTCCCCATGGTGATTGCCGCACTATCCACTGGAATGATCTCCGTGCTAGGGCCCACTCGGACGGAACTATCTGACCTACTAATGAAGCTAGATCCGCCAGCACGTTGCAATGTCCTGCTATGTGTCGTGGTATTATTGCAACACGGAGCTTCCTCGCTAGTAGCAATATTCTTTCGGTCAGCTTCGTCAGTGCCCTCGACCTGGTGCCTCCCTCTTTCCGGAGATATGCAATCGCCGTGGAATTGTGTATCAGAAAGGGTACTCTCTTGTCCATCAGCTGGAACTGGTAAGTTGGAGGGCTACAAACACCGTCCTCAACTCAGTTTATATGTTACCCTGGGCGGTGCCAATGCCTTGCCAGCGTAAGTCTCTGCTTACTACGCCCCAGCCTGATATCGACGCAACCGTGAAAACTGTCATCTCCGGCTCGATTTCCAGAAATGACTTGCCTTCGTTCACGATCTCCGCATCCGTCCACCATGTGAGAGTCCGTAGAGTTACCGTTGGTAAGGATATCCACGCATTCTGGCTCCGGCCTTTCCGTATTGCTCTGATTACTAGCCTTTGCAAATCCCTCATCATCAACCTGCCGTGTGGGAACTGTGGGATCAGCCGACACTAGCAGACCTAACAATCGCTCCGCTTGATCTCTTCTCAGTCTTTTGAGATCCACCGCGATCTTGATGAGAGGTACGATTGCGTTTCGACGATTCTCTATGATGAAGGCACCCGCTACCGTCAAATCCAGAATCTCCCCAGGAAACGAATCCTTTGAGTTGGAACTAACTCCGATTTTGCCACGTTGACTAGAAGGCCGAGAGCCCCACACAGCCGCACTAGCACTTTCGTGAGATCGGCGCACTTGGAGCTGTTTTCAGGCCAAAGGGTAGCACCAGTGACATGAATCGTTTGTCTCCCATTTGAAAGCAGATATAGATTTGATTTTGTTCCTTTAACAAGTGGCCGCGCCTCCACAGACAACTGCAAAGCAGTACCGGAACTGCTGTATTCAAGCCCTTGGCTTCTTTTCGAATGCAGGTCCTTTAGCTGAATATAATTTGAAATTTAACATAAGCCAATGGGCCTGTAATCGGATGGATGGGCTTATATTCGAATGTATTAATTATCTATGTTTTGTTTTCAAAGCCTCAAAAATGTTTTTAAAAATGTGAGACAAAAGCATGTCATATTCGCATGTAAAGCACACAAACAATACTTTTAACCATTCCGTCAAACTATATGATCGCAATAAAGATCTCACTTAACAAACTAGATTTTATATTTATAGAACATTACCTTATAGAATTTGGACTTTTGAGTTACATCTTAAGCTTTAAAAATGTATTTCATTACTTAACCACGAAAATAGAAAATGCAGGCCCATGGGCTTATTTTCGGCTTGGTTTCAATACAACAGTTCCCGATAGGCAGGAAACGCTCTTTGATTTATTGTGATCCAGATTGTATTGCTAAATTGTAACCCGTTTGTAAAGTATCGATAAACACTTTGAATGTCATCAAGTGCTATGTTATGAGTTAATATAACGAGGAAAACGATTTTTTTTTAAATGATAGTACACTTCAAGTGAATTTAAAGTGGATATCGGACCTTGTCGCTTCTAGTTTCGATACGATATTTGCTAAATTGATTTTGCCTGGTGTATTGCTCGTAAAATTTGTAAGCCAAAAGAACAACAGCTTTAAGTAAGAAGTTTATTTGTCCAGTGACCAAATATGTAACAGGAGTTTTTGATAATTTTACCTATGTGGTCAAGATAGTTGTGCATGCATTGTTTAGTGACAGGGTCTTCTATTCAGGGTTATGGGCATGGACATAAGGACGAATATGGGGCAAAGTTGAAGACCGTTTTATAATTCGCTACTTTTGTCAGTGAACACAATTTCATTCCTTAGCCATCAAATTGCATGGATATGTTATCATTTTAAATAGATCGGGGTGGAATAAATAACAAGTCGCTGTGCAACACAGTTTCTTTGCCTATGAGGTAATTAAGAGAAGCTCAAGAATTCTTACCCGAATCCTCAAAGTATCAAATGTTTTATTCTAAATTACATTTCATTAGGCAGTGTTGTCTTTGCGACAGCTTATATCCAAAAGCGAGATTATATTTTGGAAGATCATAGGACCCAACTTAGCAAAGAGGAATACTATAAGACAACTCGAAAATGACTACGGAAAAAAAACAGTCACAAATACATATTTGAGCTGTGAAGCGTCAAGATCATGTGATGATTGCTTCAGGTCGCCCGGTGTCCAAAAATACTGTTTTTGTTTGTTTTAGCATCTAGTTTTCCTTAATTAATCATAAAGGTTCAGCGATATATCGGTTAAAAGCAAAAAGGGTTAAGCAATTAAATGTCCGCAGTCTAGTAGGATGAGTAATTATAAACAGGATCTCCTTGTTTCGGCTTTCATAACACATCGTATGTAGCATCGAATATGAATAATACGAGTTTACACAATTATATTATGGGTTTGTCTGCATCGTTTCATGCGTGGTGCTATGTGTGAAAATGGCCATGTTTACAAAAACGATGTTGTAGTAAAACAAAATACTTGAAGAGTGCATTACTGGGCCTGCAAAAACGCTAAGTTTGTAAATAAAGTTTTTTTTTGTTTGCACATTAGTGATATCATTAAAATAAACATACGTTATTTAGTTTAAGCGAAGGGATAATCATTTATTGCAAAAATATTCCGCATGAATAAGAAAACTATTTTGAACAAATATCTTGGTAAAACATAAATTAAAAATACTACTACATATGATTTAGGCAAATAATGGAATTTATTGTCCGCGGGAAGTGAAATGTCCAGGCCTCAGGCTACACCTTCTTTCTGCTCATTCCATTTTGAAGTAATATTATAATATCCTATCAGATTTATTATGTTTAAAATAGCAAAATAATACTAAAATGCTGAAATCATTCACCAATAAATTAATCTGGTATTGTTAGTGCCCTTGGCCTTGTTATAAATATTGTAATGGAGTGCGTTTCTGTGAATTTATGTTTGAATCCTTAGAACTGTATTTGTGATTATCATGTATCGTACAATAAATATATATTAATATGAAATAGTTTTTAAAAAAAGTTTTATTTGCGTTTCAATTTGGCTGAAGATTGTCGTTAAAATCGGGGACACTTGTACGACGATGACGTAAACTACTTTTGTTGTTGTGCTTTGTCTGCAATATGGACAAATACTTTGGAAATTTGACTAGATAGTCATATTTATAATAATCATTGTACATTTATCCTTAGTGAGGTCCCCCGTATTTGTCAGTGCGAGATACTATTTTAAACTTGACAATTTCATGAAAAACATTGCCCCGACGGAAGCCGTTTCACCTTAAATGATCAATTATTTTATTATCCAGCATTTGCGTCGAGGCAATCGAAACTTGAATAGGAAAAAGGGTCCCAGGAAATTCGGTTTATAACCGAAGAATGCAGCAGTACAAATGATGACACATTATGAAACCGTTTTTTTTAGCCCTCAGCTAACACCGTGGCCGAATGTTATGACTATGTCGTGTCCGTTCGTTAAAAAATACCGTGTGAACACACTCATGACTACAATTATTCACCAATCGCAATCATATTTGACATACTGTTAGTATGGCTGCTAATAAATGTCTGTATTGTAAATTAATTATATATCTTTAGGGAAAATGACCCAACTTGACTTTTAACAAGCCATCGTATAGGGACAAGCCCCTAACCTCCCATCCATCAGTTTTCATTCTCCGCCTACCCTTTTGTCACTTTCCCGCTTTTGTCTCCACGTTTTCATCTCTCTATTTTATCATTTTTCTCTGTTATCCGCTATCCGTTTATTGTATCAATATCCAATAGCTCATTTTTGACTATGAAATAATATACACGAATGCTATACATATTTTAAACCTATTAATCTTAAATATGTCTAATTGGGATCGTTAAAATATGCATAAAACAAAACAAATAACGAAAATAAGTATCAATTTACGGCTAGAATTATTAGAACAAATCGTCCTAGTTTGATTGGAATAATAAGAATTAGATATAAAATGATGATTTTGTGGAATGAACATCCAATTATTGGTAGTAAAATTGAAATTACCCAATTGTTAACATCTTGTACTAAACCCAATTGTCGCGCTTTTAATCGGTTGTCAGCTGATTGCTTTATAAATTCAACAATTAATTATTTGCTAAAAAACTAAAAACTAAAAACTAAAAGCAACTTAGATGTAGATCAACGTTCAAACATTATATATTGATATAAAAGTGTAATTATTTATAAACATTACCGAACGCTAGTATCCATTGATCCTCATTGATTGCAGTTGCATCTTTAAAATGTTACCATGTTACGTGTATTTTATGTATTGACCATGTTAAACAATACCAATTTACCAGTCACCAATGGCTGTCAATATCAACCCATATCCACCTAAAATCAGTCTTATAAGTAAATTTCCTTAGAAAAAATATATATTCGTGCGACCTTTTGCAAACATAAGATGGGATAGGAGTTGAAAAAATATAAAAAAACATCCACCGAATCACACTATTTCGTTTATTTTTTGGCACGGGGTTACCTAAATTATTCTTAAAATACATTTCCTAAACAAGAACAACGCTTAAACTTATTTATTCGAAGTCGTTATTTGGACATTTAAGAGTCGCATCAGAGGCTATTAATGACACCCTAGGATCATTTATGAACCATATGCAATGCATATAATTTTAGTTCTGCCCTTTGAACTCAAGAGTATTTAACCTTTATTTATATTCAATGAGCAATGAAATGTGTTATGCCTAATAGTTGTAAGTTTAAAGCTCATTTACAAACTTTCCGTGGGACTATAGGCTAAGATGGTATTTTTTCAGATCACCTTGAGATTATCTTCGCATATATCAATCTTATATCAGAGAATTATTGAGCTATTTTTTAGGTATTCTATTTTCTAAGTTGCATACGTAGATGAATACCTATCTTTTGCTTTCTAAAATCCTCCGATATATTAACCAGTGAGTCGAACAGAATGAAAAGCTTGTGCTGTAAGTAACTTTTTGGCAAAACAAACTATTGTTGGTTACCTTCTCTTAACATGCTATGACGATACATTTCGAGATAAATTCATCCAAAACTTTGTCAACGCATACACTTTTCTTAAATGTTCTGTACAACCCCCGACCAGTCACAATGCATCCCCTACAATAATCATTGTGTGATAATTGATCTGAAGCATCATATCTACATCCAATACAATTGTCTTTTTCGTTTTTTTTTATTTCCTTTGCAATATCTTATGTTTAAAGTAATATTACCTTGTCAAATGGAATCATCATAAGCACGAGACGATATTGTGCATACATATTTTACTGGTTCACAACATCTTTTATGAAATGCCAATCAGTAAACAGAGTACTAAACCTCTTGCTCTGTGGTCAAAATAAATATACTTCCAAGATCCTAACTGTCAAAGTATCCATCTTCGAGTAATTTAGGGACTTTAGCATGTGCATTTAATCATCTAACAACAGTACAATATGTTGGTATACATAGGTGTCCTTTTAGAGCTTTATCATTATCATTCAAATTGCTGTAGAATCCTTGAGTTGGAGTAGTTGAAAGTTTAAAAAAATAATGGATTGATGCTCTCAATTTGCACAAGTGGACATTTGAGCAAAAGAGCAAATAATTTACAGAATACAATATTCAACAAATTATTACATTTGAAATCAAGAATTTATTTATTTATTTAAAACACATTTAACGTATTCATTACACATTTTACAACCGTTTAACTATTTAAGATATGTACATTTTTTGCCATTTTACTTCATACTTCGTTAGGGAAAAATTATTTAAAGGGAAATCTTTGTTTTTAATGACCAATTTGACGGCTTATATTTCCGAAACGGTAAATGCAGGGCAAAATATTGTTGGCATTTCTAAAAAAAATATAGAATTGATTTGCGAAAATTCAATATTCTTGGTAGAGAAATTAAGAAGATATTAAATAAAAACGTATTTTGTTATTTATTTTCTCGTTTTTATTCCTAAATAATTGTCTTCTCCCAAAGTGAACTGAATTATATTGTCTCTGAATAAGGGGGTCTATTGAAGACAAATAAATATTCAAACGTAGCTTTAACCGATTTCTGGTAATAGATCCATAGAAATGTTCGTTTGAATAAATCAAAATAAAAGTTAAATGTTTTACATTGTGAGAGACAGTGGTTTTGAAAATAGTACTAAACCTTACTCCTTATAAATATCTATGATAGCAATTGCCATTAAAAAAATCAAAAGGTAACCCGTTCTAAAGCCCACACCCCCCCCTACATTTTCCTTGAAAGTTTGTGGAATATTATACCGATTCAGTCATAACCGGTAGAGAGGAGAACTTTTATTTGGACGCATTTACATAATGGGTCAAAATAGAGTAAACCATTTTTCAAATTTATTAATGCATCACAACATTTAAGCACAAAAAGGCTATCAAAACGAGGAATGATAAAACGTAAGATTAGTATAAGATTTTAGAACTGCATTTAATGATAAATGCGCCATTTTAAATTGTGGGTTTTAGTATCGTTTTAAACGTACCTTTTACACTTTCAACTTATTATTTTTAACCCAACTGTCTCTATTTAAGAGTGATTGCCGAGGTTGGGCATCTCAGATAGTCAGGTACCCAAATGTATTATTCATAATAAATATAAATCAATATTTTTGGAATAGTTTGAATATTATTTAATCTTAATAATCTCACAAGAGTAATATGAATAAATCAATAGTTCATGCGTCAGAAGTCACGTATTCGTAGCTAAGGGCAGGATATCTATCCGGGTTGTGTAGTGGTTTTTGGGTCTTCAGGTGGCAAAATACCAACTTCAACCAAGCCCTATTTAAGCAAGGTATATTTTCCAATCGACGTCCGACAACACAATACCCTCATCTACCTGTACAGGGGCCAATGCACCAAACAACATATTCATTAAATTTGCAGGCCGGGAGGCCGATCATTGGAAAAAAGGATCTCCATTTAAAATAAATATAAGACAGCGTAACATCAAACATACTTTTCCTTACAAATATGGACGTTTAATGGCTTATTTACTTTACTAAATCGACTTTGTAAATATAGATTGTTGCCCATTAATTACAGTGTAACAATGATTTTGTGATTATTGTAACAGCAATGCCGATACTTTAAATTCAAGTGTCCGTAAGAATGTTTGATAAGTTGAGTTCTGGCTGAAATTACTTTATAGCAACAATACAATGAAGGATTAACGTATGGAATGTTTTATGAACAAAATGTTTATAGGTGTTGTATGACTAGAAACTTTATTGACAACTTCATTTCAGTGATCAAATTACAAACATCATTTTGAGATTTACTTTTAGCTCACTTGAGATAAAAGAAAGATGCAGGGTCGTGCTAACTAGGATTGTATCGTATAGATTACCCATATTACGAACGTGTTCAATTGTTGTGTTGCTTCATAGTGCTGTTACAGGCAGTGACTTGGATGAGGTCAGCAATGATATCAGTTTACCAGACTTTGTTCCAACATGGGGCTTCATTGCAACATGGGATGGAGTTGCCGATTACTCTGGAGATTGGAGTGTTCCAGTAAGAAAATTTTATTGTTGCTCAAAAAATGTGTACGATGTGCGTCGCGCGTATTTATGTTACTTTTACGTTGTGCTAGTATATATCTGTGCATGGTTATAATAAGAAGCACACTGCTAAATGTCGTATAAATAGTTCATATTAACAGATAGAACTTATTGATATTGGGAATAGTGGGAATGCTACTTTTGCGATGAAATTCCCTCTGATCAATTGAACTAATGAAAAAAAAATTAATTATGTATATAATTTTCAAACGTGACAATAACTTATTCCTTCAGGCAGCAACATTTCAAGTTGCTATCGCCACCAACGGATCCAATACTGTGTTTATATACAACTACGTTACAACTTCACTCCCGTATTGTGATGTAAGTTTTATACATTTTAACAGATGTTTTTTTTTATAATAAGAAAGTAAAGTTTTAGAAATAAAATGCCAAGTGATGAATTGAATAAACAAACCAACATGATACTTATTATCCAATCAGGTAGGTATGTTCATCAATCGAGGTGAATCATTCGAGCATGAATGGAGTCACAGCTCTGCTTCGATCAACCTTCAAATAAGTTCAAATGTAGACCTCCCTGGTCGCTTCATCTTCATGACAGAGAATGATGCGATCGTTGAGTTTGGTGAGTTATTATATCATGCTACTGAATTGTTGATTTAACATGAATTAAATTTGATGCCTAGGTCTGATTTATACATAAATATATAAGGATAGAATAGAGTTTTGCCATAGAGTATATATAACATACCCAGTGAATTATCATACTAGATGTTTGAATCACAAGTTATCGTTATATACATATTAGTGGTATTATTTTGTGGATTATTAGCCTCTTTTCAATCATTGTTGCAAAAATAAAACTAAAAGGGAGATTGATTTTAATATACTATATCTTGAATAACAATAAGAGCTGCTGAAAATGTTTAACCTCCCTATGATTTATATGCATTGTGTTAAT
This sequence comes from Hydroides elegans, assembly GCA_001703475.1. Classification (NCBI taxonomy): domain Eukaryota; kingdom Metazoa; phylum Annelida; class Polychaeta; order Sabellida; family Serpulidae; genus Hydroides; species Hydroides elegans. The sequence continues at coordinate 16,675 of LQRL01097477.1, read as the reverse complement.
TGTAATGCAGATGGATGCGCACCATCGTTATGTGGGAATTACGGATATTGTTTGAATGGAGAATGCATATGTCCAACAGGGTACACAGGTAAATATATAAAGATAAAGATCAATAGTTCATATATAATACAAAATAGTGTTTTCAAGCAATATCACGCAAATTAAATTTAAGGTTGGTATTGTCTACAATCATTTTATTGGCTTTTCAATGTATCATGTTGTCTTGCCCTAGGGCGAGTAAAACATAGAATATAATGTAAAAGAACCCTTATTCACATTATCAATTTTGAAACATATAGTACATTATTTTATAAATCAAAGGCAATTTAATTATTTCGTTTTTTTATTCATTCTACATTGACGAAAGTGCATACTGTACTCAAAAAGAATCGTAATCGTAACAAATTTTGTATTGCATACAACTGCGTAAACACGATCTATTATTTAGAGCGATCGCTAATACAAGCACATATGTGATCAAGCATGGAAATAGTTAAGTCTAGTAGAATCCATATAAGTTATGCTTATGATTATTGCTTTATCAAAAATTATTCTTAAATAATAGTTCATAGAGTTACGCGTACGCTCAGTACAACATTTATAGTCCATCTGCTGAGACGGACAGGTTTATATTTTTTTTCCGGTCGAAAAAAGAGCACAGCATAAAAGCACAGCATAAAAGCACAGCATAAAACAAATATCAGGTGCGTGTTGGGTATCAATGTTTAAGCAGTTGATATTCTAACAAAATATGGGTAAACTTGAGAAGTGAATGTCAGCTATAATGAAGAGGAAATTGGTGATATTACGTTGGTGAAACAGAAGGGTCCATAATATAAATCACAATAGTAGATTCATTTTTCATTTACATTTTCGTTTAATACTATCTTGTCGATAGAATGATTTAGTTTCTGATGTAGTTATGCCCCATAGCTCGTTATAACATGTCACTACTATATCCAATTTTGAAATTGCAGGAACAGACTGCGAAACTGAAATCGATGAGTGCCACTCTGATCCATGCGTCAATGGTGCAACATGCAACGATTTTGTTGACATGTATGAATGCACATGTGTTGATGGCTACACAGGTAATGAATCAACTTTCAATAATTTATGTTAATAAAATAACAAAAATGTATATTTAAAAACAATCAAAAGGTAAAGTAACTGAAAGAGGGACATTAAATAACAGAAAGATGAAATATGGTATATAGCTGCTTGCTTTTTTTCACTACATTTCATAAATTTCATATTTTCCAGGTTCATTGTGTGAGACTGAAATCGACGAATGTGCGTCCGACCCATGTATGAACAATGGCACGTGTGTTGACTTAGTGGACGAGTACAATTGTACATGCGTGCAGAACGTTACAGGTAACTCGCACCATACAATTAAGACAAATGTTAACACTGAAATCAAAACATTTTGTTTTGTTTAAAGATCAAAGCAATTTTGAGTAGTACTGGCATCGAAAGAAGCATGGTGTGCATACCATTAATAGCTCATGACCTATTTATAGTAATTGATGATCATTGTAACATAAATTTTTATGAAAATGTAAAATCCGTAACTGCATTATATTAACTTTATATTATGTGGCTTCATACGAGTTCAAGTAGATAAATATTTTTTAAGCATCCAAATATTAAAAAGATATAGGAAAAAATAAAATTAAGTATAAACCAGACTAATTCCGTGTTTTATATCTTGTTTTAGGCTCCAACTGTGAAATCGGCCCGTGTGAAACCTATGAAACAGATTTTGATGGAGAAACATTTTGTGAAAATGGCGGAGAGTGTCTAAATGTCATTGAGATGGATGGTGTCGTAAGTATAATATGTTCTCTTTAATTTGCGATTGTCCCCAAGGCTACATTAAGTGGGTACAGGGTTCGTTCCAGCATAATATTTGAGAGTTATTTATATATGTATATATTATATATATATAATATATGTGTATGTATCATGCCTTTTTTGTTGTTTTTATTTATAATAGCTGCTTGTTGGTGTGTCAGAGTGTGACTGCCCTTCAGGATTCGACGGTGACCAGTGTGAAAATGGTAAAAAAATGTGATTTACAGTTTTAGATAGTTTTATTGTTTTTTTTGCTATTTTCCCTATAATAAACTTTGATGTTTTGTAACAGTATGAAAGTATGAAATTACACAAAAGATTATTAGTACTTTATTGAAGAAATGCATTGTTCTGACCTGACAATCTACCAATTATATATAAACTATATATAACCTATAAAGATAAGATGAGATAGAGATAATATAAAGATGTATTAACATCATACTGTAACAGCTGTTCGATTTTGCTCTCTATCAGTGATGTCCTTGTATTTCCCTTATTGCTCTATTTGTTACTGTGTTTCATAAATGACAGAAAGCGGAGAAGCCAGTTTCTTCAAAATGAATCCTGGTGCCATTGCAGGGGTCACAATCATGGTGCAATTACTGCTGATGGAGGTAGGATTAATGTTTCCAAGGAGATATGAAACGATATACTTAATGTGTTAAAACTATGTTTTTAAGTTCAAATATTATTTTTATTTACTTTATATTTTTTAAACCATATGTTGAGCAGCATTGCTTTCAATTTGTGTCATATTGAATAAGAAACAAACTAATCAGATTTTAAATATGTTATAGGGAAAACAACAATGAATTCATTTTTTTTTTAAATTTAAGTGGTTTATTTTTTTCTCAATTTTTATTATTCACTGATAACGAATATAAAAGAGTCTTACGGGCTATTAGATACGCTTTCAAAGCTTGACATTTTCAGCACAATTTGTTGAAACACTATTGTTTGGACATTTATGTCATAATCAGAATGCCTGTTTATAAATGATGTACGCAGCAATACTATAAAACGTTTTAGAGTAATTGAAAGACGCACTACAATAAACACTTTTATTTCTTATGTGTTACGCAGTTGTGGCAGTAGTGCTCATTGATAATTAGAAGGCGGATGAACGCAGAAGACGGCAGACAACGTCCAACTGCTCAGCACCTGATCATTTTTAAGGCGCTTGAATTACTTGATACTTAAACAATATCAATTCTGTGAGAAAACCATTATTTGATGTCATACATATATAGGAAATATTTCTTTTGGACAAATTTGAAATGCCGCATGTATTTACATTCCAGTGTGACGTTATAAGAAGCTCTGTCATTTTACTTGTTTTTCGCTGATTCGAAAAATTAAAACAATGTTACAAGTATGTGCAAAATGTTATTTCATTTTATTAGCATATATTCATATAAATAAAATAGAAGCATATTAAAGATGATTTTAATACTAGATATAATAAAAAATAAAATTCTAGATATAATAAAAAACAAACTTTATAGATGATGTGTGAAACTACAGATTGCGGTTTCATAACATTTGTTTATCACTGAGTTAAAATGTTGAGAATAAAAGAGTGGTGCAAAATAGATAGGCCTAAGATATTTTCATCACAATAAGAATTGTTGATTGCTCTCAATCGCATCTTGTATTGCGTAAATAATATAAGTAATACAAATTAATGTTTGCATTGGTTTGTGTCTCATATCTTCTATTTTTATATGTGTACCTTCCGTCTCTTTATGAATAAAAAGTAATTGTGTATGTTATAAAGTGACCAATGTCGAAAATAACTATTTTGAAGTTGTCATGTTATGTTCATTCAGTAGTTGATATTTTTTTTTTGATATTTTGCATTGTTTGTTAACAGTTATCAATCAATTGTGGCGTTGTGTTTCAATCATTGTATTTATAAAATATAAACAATACACTTGGCGTTAACGATATATGTTAAATTATGAGTGTTGTTATAGAAACGATTGAGACTGAAATGAAGCTATTGATTGTATACAAGGCTTGCATACAACACATATATACCTTAAAGATATATATACATGTATATAGATTTATCTTAAAAATTGGACGTTTTTTTACAATAATAGTCTTTGTTTGATATCTTTCATTCATTACATAACGTAATAACAACATAAACTGAAGTAAACTATAGAATTGGTTTGTTTCGCATGTAATCCATGTCTTGTAAAAATAAAGAATTAAATTGATTGTTTTGCTATATGTTTTTTAATGTAACAAATAGATGTGGCGTTAAAAATGTGCATTTTTTCATATGATGTGATATCAAATATACGTCCATTGCTATCAATTCAATGTGGATCAAGAAAAGGGATATTACAAGATGGATAGGCTATTCATATTTTGCGTTTTGTAGTTAATATGCTGTTACTTTAAGGCAACATGATTCTAGATAAATGGTTACATTGCAATTATTCACGTTTATCTGCTATCAAATAGAGGTCGTGTTGCTATATGCCCTTAATTATGACTTCCCAAACGAAAAATTTCTTCTAGCTTGCTTTGTCTTAAAAAACCACGATTTCGATTGTTTTCTTACGCAAAGAATGAAAAGGACAGCAAAGCACTCGCTGCATGATAGAACATGATAAAAATAATTAGGACAGAGTGTATCGAAAAAAACTTCATCAAATTCCACTTCGTGTAGTGTGAAGGTGTACCTGAGACCTGTTCATAAGCTAATCATTTACCGTGACTTATTTAAAAACGTATTTATTTACAATACAATTACAATAGACGCAAAGGAATGTTTTGTCCGAGCGAGTGAGCATTTATACACGATCACACATAAGATATAGTGTTAACTTATGTAAAGAAATCAATTGTTGAACAATTTAATTTTTGCAAAGGGTGTTTTTTTTTCTTTTTTTTTCTCCTAGCTAGCTAGTAAAGGAGGAATAGCTCAGCTGACTTGAAACGAATGAACACCTTCTCGTAGAAAAATATGTTTTAAAATGAATATTTTGTGTTTTTTCGTCTTAATAAGGTTGTATTAAGGTGCTTTAACAACTTGAAAAATGTCTCATTGGGTGCCCTTCTTTATCATATAATTATGATTCGAATGATTCGAATCATAATTCGATGGAACGTCTTAATATTTACATCGTAGCAACGTCCTATCGTCGCGGAAATCGGGACGTAAAACTACTATCTAAGGAGGTTATTAGCCGAGAGAGTGAAGACGTTTAGTCGATGTTTTATTTCACCTGTTGTTTAAAGGGTCTTTTCTCAAGCAAACAATCATGAACCCTCATGTTTCCGTTTTCATAAAACATCACCTCTACAACAAGTGGTGCATCGATGTATGAAGATTATTTATTATGTGATTTAGGTTCGTCGCTACAACATAGTTAGAAGTTTATGAAATGGTGAATAAACGCATTTTTTTTTTATAAATTATCATTTTACTTATGAATTCAGATGCCGAAACCAATTGACCATTTTGCACTCGAACGCATGAATATCATCTGTCGAAACTTTCTTCGATTCGACTTTCCTGATTGGATGCAGCGACTGATAATTTCACCGCTAGCGAAATTCCTTTTACCTCGTTTCGCCTTTAAATCGACATTATTTGAGAAATACGTACAGGATATGTCTAGAGATGCTTCACACAGTGGCTCCGACCGGGATGCCAATGCTCAAAGTGCTGTAAAATGTGTAGCTGTAACCGGAGAGGAATTCGCGAAAATAAGAAGAGCTTGCAAGCGTCGATGTGTTACGGTAGGAGATCAGAAATACTGGAGTCTCTTGGTGCTCTGAATATTAGCCGGGCGGAGATGTTCATGATTCTCTGGATCTTGTTGATCTGGTATGAGGGTAGGCCGAAAAGCAGGGCGTTGCAGTAGTCTATGCGAGAGATTATAAGCGCTTGAACGATATTCAGAACGTTACAGATAAATTTCTCACGCGGTACAAATTACATTTACATCGATATCAAGGCAATATCATTCTATTCAAAAATCAAATTTTTTTACACCAAAAAAAGAGCATAGTGTGTGTTCATCACTTCCAAATCATTCCTTATTTTTAGTAATTGATAAAAAACTATATAATTAATTAGCGGTATCGTACCAGTTCATATATATATATGATTTGTTTAAGCATGCCATTTTTTAAAAGATGCAACAATGTTTTGTTATGCTGTACAATTCAATTTGTACATAAGGCGGAAGTATATTCCTGGTTTCATACTTTTTTTAAATGTACCAACTGCGAATCGTGAGTTCAAGTAGATTTCTATTTGTTTAGCATCAAATTATAAAAATATAAGTAAAACGTGACATTTTGAGTATAAATCGGATATATTCCTTGTGTCATGTTTTTAGGCACCAACTGTGAAATCGGCCCATGTGAAACCTATGAAACAGATTTTGATGGAGAGACATTCTGTGAAAATGGCGGAGAATGTCTAAATGTCATTGAGAGTTATGGTGACGTAAGTATGATATGTACTAATCTATATGAGTTGTAAAATAATGAATAATTTAGCCTAAATATATCCCCGGAGAAGATAAAAAGAGCGAAATGAAACCAAACATTTTTCCTATCTTCTTTATATTTTTAGAAAATAAATACCCCCCTTTTGAATTTTTGAACAAAAAATAACCTTTTGATAGATGTGGCTACGCAATAGCTTTGTTTCTGAAGTCTTAACTATAATATGGCAGGGCTAAAAACACGAAGAAATTGCATTTCAAAAAGAAAGCATATAACAAAATAAGATTATTTTATAATAAATATGTGCAGATTAAAAAGTTGCAAAACATATATTTATTGGTGTAGTTCAAATACTGCCAATGCTCCAGATTTCGACCGGAAGTGCCTAGAATTACAATTTTGTTTAAAGTTTGTTTATAAAATCGTTGTTCCTCCCCTCACATGTTCTATCTCGCATATGCGCCTTATAGAAACACATATGACAAACAAATGATTCCTATCAAACATTGATTTGAAACTGGGTCTAGGCTATAATAAAAGATAGATATTCGGTTTGGATATGTTCGCTATATTCTTAGATCAAAGGTTACCATATTCATTTGACCGGATGCGGACGTTCCCGTTTTCTTTTACGCATATCTTGGATTATAAATTCACTGAGAGGAATAAACGTTAAGCGCCTGGTCTCACGGAAAGCTTCTTCGAACCTTTTTATCTAATCAATGTGTTAGTTTCAATAAATTCCTTACGGGTAAATCAAAAACGCTTATTGCTTGAAGGTTCTTGAGTTCCCATCAGAATTGCATTGAAAATGACGAGTTTTAGGGTTTTATGTTAATATACGCTAAAAAAATCTATCTTTGCAGCTAGGCCCTCGTGCAAGGATATCTCACCAAAAGCTTCCTATTTCTCTTAAACAACCGGAGCACATGAATTTCATATGGTTTTCAGGGGCTTTTCATGTTTATATAGCCTTAAAATATATATAAGAGAAGATTGCAAAGAAGGTTATGTTTACAATCGGCGTTTCTAGTGAAGCAGGGTCAAGCATTACTTGTGTCAAATTTTAACTATGGGTGTTTATTACCTATATTACTTTTGACGATTGTTTTCATTTTTAGATGGTCTGCAACGCTTTGTCGAAATAAAATATTGAGTATGATTAGTATAATATTGCACGCACCCCTTTAAGTGTCAAACAAGACATGTTTGTATCTCTGAATTATTGACCGAGGGAAGGCACCTTCTGTTTAATTTACAATGATTTCAACAATTTAAGAATCGGCAAGTTTCTCAAACTGCTCCCAATGCACCAATTTAAACACATATCTCTGGATTTTACTTTTTTGCAACAGATGACAAATTTTTAGTTGTTCCATATTGATATATTTTGAAAAGAACAGAATAATTGAGAAAAATGTTATTACAGTATATCGCATGGCTGGTGCGTTTTATATAGTGAAGAACAGTGGTGATATAACTAATAACACACTGACGCCACTGTCTGCAGTGTGTTATTGTCATGTAACGGGCATTGTTTGGTCTGGTAAATTTGGTCAATTTGAGTTCTCAAACTAATGTAAAGCAACAATCACGTGTGTCATGATGAAAACAATAAACATGGGAAATCGGCAAGTCGTTTGTTGTCGTTTGTTGCTAGAACGATGTAAAAAAACCCGGTCAAAATTTTCATCAAATATAAACAGACGTGTTTGGTTATGAATCCCTATAGAGAAATGTAGTCGACCGTAATGACACTATTGAAATCAAGAACTTTGACCTGAATAGTTTTTAGAAATCACGTGTTTTTCTTGGAAAACAATTTAAAGGTCTGATTTTCAGCGGGGATATTGGCATTGATTAGTAATTTGAATAGCATAAAATTAAAATGAATATAGCCGATATAATTGTATTGAGAGGTTTAATCTTCTAATTCTATCGATTTATCATACACAATATGATGGTTTAAAACTTTGATTGTATTTACAAACAGAGTTTAATATTCTGTACATGAAAAGCCAATTTTCAATGTCGACAAGGATGTCAACTTTGACAATTTTAACAATTGTTTGCATTGTTCTCTAATTTGTTATCAAACGAGTCGAAATTAAACGAGCCCTGCGATATACAAGATAACTAACTCTTTCTCGCCGATGTGAAAAATATCTCTCGGCTACGCCTCGCGATATTTTTCATATCGGCTCGAGTTAGTTATCCTATATTTAAATAATCCCGTGTCACATTATAATTGTATACCAATCTATGGGTACATATGTATTGATATATATAATTCATTGTTATTACTTGTTTTATAAAAGCTGATTGCTGCTGTGTCGGAGTGTGATTGCCCTTCAGACTTCGACGGTGTCCAGTGTGAAAATGGTAAAATATGATTTATTTATTTTTGCTAGTTATATTATACTCTTCGTTAAAAAATATTATAATAGCATGCTATGGTTATATTATGCAAGCAAAATAGACGATAAGTACTGTATTGAGTTATTGCATTATTTTGACTAATCAAGACGTAAATTGCAACATACAGATAATATTATATCTCATTTTTATTTATTTTTTATTTTTTTCTGTTTTTTTTTATTTGCCAGTGCCATATTGAACATTAGCATTAGTACATATGACTCTGTAACAACTGCTCGCTTTTCGTACCTTGCCAGTTTTGTTCCTGTTATTTCAATCGTTGTTTTAAATCGATGTAAACTTTTTGACCAATGTTGTTAATTTTGGAAACTTTATGGCCGGGAACTTTTTGGGCGGACACTTTTTGGGCCGGATTCGTTAAAGTCATATATGATTAAGTGAATTAGTGAATCGATAACTTTCTCATTAAAATTTGAAATAGAGTCATATAGATTCAAAATAATATGTTTCGATGGTTTACATAAGTGAAAAAGAGAACCCGTTTATCAGAATTACAGATTATATAGAAAGAAAAAAAGAACGCTAAATTCGATGAATTTCAAGTGGTATATATATTTTCTTAAAACTATATTTATGTCTTGATTTCAAATATAAAATATACTTACAAGCATATAAATGTGCTTTCAAAGCTAGCCTCGTTCAATAAATTATGTTTAAAATACATTATTTATAAACATTGTGTATGCTTGTAAATGAATTTTCCATAAATACTATTGAACAGTTTTAAGATAATTGAAAGTTGAACTGTAATTAGAATCGTTATTTCTTATGTGTTACGCAGTTGTCGCTGTACTGCTTGTGGCGAAATTCGGCAAAAAGAAGGTAGACGCCGTCCAAGCATTCAGCACCTAAGTATTTTATTTTAGGCGCTAGATAGACTTCGTACTGATATCAAACACCATTTGTCATGTTATTTGTTGAATTATATTTCTTCTAAAATATTTTAAATAAGTATAACATTGTTAAAATAATGTGCTTAAAGTAATGTAAATATGATAATACAAAATAATATCTGCTAAAATTATTTAGTATATTGCTAGAAATACTATACACGAAATATAGATATGATATTAATGAATTGTTTTTTTTTTCGAAAAAAAAAATAAAATGCTGCAGACATTTTAGTTTGAGCAGGGGTGTAATCGGCTATAATCGGCTGTCTAATTGTTAAGAATGAAAAAATGATGTCACATGAATAGACTTAGGATATGTATGTTATTGATAGAATGGTTTATTGATCTTAATCACATTTTACGTATGCTTATCTTAATTCTTTTAGTCTCTTTATGAACAAAATGTATTTGATTTTGATAAAGGTATTCCAATATCAACAATTAGTTTAATTAAAACTGAAATGAAGATGATCGATTGTATAGAAGGTATAGCTTAAACCATGTAACCAATGTCGAAAACTAAGATTTCCGATTTCTCTTTATGATTATTTGTTATGTTGTTACATATTAACATGTGATGAATAGCAATAATAAAGCACTGAAAATAACGTTTTTGAATTTAACTTTAAGTCTAATATGCGGTTCATGCATAAAAAATTGATGACTTTAATAACCATTATTATTTATACATTATCGTAAGAGTCTGCAAATAAATCTGTTTTATCTTCTAATCAAGGCTTCAGTTTGATTGCTCATTTATTACAACTGTGGAAGTCGAAAAACTCCATCCCCTACTATGGCCAATCTATTTACTTGGTTTGATAGCAATAATATATGTCGAGCTTTAGCACCGTGGTCTTATTGCGCTTTTCATTCGACGAGATGGTTATTTCATGTTAGGGTAGCTCATTCTAAATATAGGGTACCAAACAAGTGAAGCTCCTCCTCGATTTCTCACAATTAATCCATGTAGTATTGCACATATTCAGAAGTTATCAAATTGATAGAATGAAATAGTAAACAAATACAGTTTTATATTATTTTTGGTACATTTTGTACGCCGATGTGTTATTGTAGACTAGTGATTTAATATATTTATTGAAGACTAATTTGGTAGACAAATTAGTTTCAGATGTTTTGTTAATGATTTAATTGGAGGTATCTTTACTTTAATGGCCAAGGTAAACAAGGTATCTTTAACTTGCTCAGTTATAAAGGTTTGGGACAATTAACATGATTTAATTGGTGGTCGTTTCAAACGTTTTGGAAATTGACCATTTCTGTGCTTGTCAACGTACATTTCGTTTTTGGGGAACTCAAAAGGCACAGAGGGAAGGTTCGTTTTGAGTTTTCCATAGGAGTACATTAGGAAGCACAACATCATATATTCCTGGCCAAACAAGGTCAAATTCCACAGGTTCCGAAACGCAGCCCCTTTGATTCCCTGTGGGCAATTAAAAATATCAAACCACCACAAAAATAAATGCTCCTCTTAGTCTAGTTATATAGCCAATGAAATATTAGTGTATATGTCGGTATGTAAATACTGGTGACGTCCCTG
>LQRL01097410.1:1821-12246 GCA_001703475.1 Hydroides elegans | reverse complement strand
GCTCTATGATCAAAACTGTGGGAGAAGATAGCTGTTGAAGCTAAGAGTTTTTTACTAAATATAAGACCAAATTGGGCGGAAATGGCGAAGTCCACCATGGCGACCACAATGCTTCGATCGTCATCAAAAGCACAATCCATAATGGGGTAACCATTTAGAGGCTTGTGTTAAAGTTTGAATGCTCTATGATGAAAACTGTGGGAGAAGATAGCTGTTGAAGCTAAGAGTTTTCTACTATATATAAGACCAAATTGGGCGGAAATGGCGACGTCCACCATGGCGACCACAATGGTTCGATCGTCATCAAAAGCACAATCCATAATGAGGTCACCATAAAGAAGCTTGTGTTAAAGTTTGAAAGCTCTATGAACAAAACTCTGGGAGAAGATAGCTGTTGAAGCTAAGAGTTGTTTACTATATATAAGACCAAATTGGGCGGAAATGGCGAAGTCCACCATGGCGACCACAATGCTTCGGTCGTCATCAAAAGCACAATCCATAATGAGGTAACCTTTTAGAGGCTTGTGTTAAAGTTTGAATGCTCTATGATCAAAACTGTGGGAGAAGATAGCTGTTGAAGCTATGAGTTTTTTACTATATATAAGACCAAATTGGGCGGAAATGGCGAAGTCCACCATGGCGACCACAATGCTTCGATCGTCATCAAAAGCACAATCTATGATGAGATGACCATAAAGAAGCTTGTGCTAAAGTTTGAAAGCTCTACGATCAAAACTGGGGGAGGAGATAGGATTTTAGGGAAAAGTTTACGGAATAACTAACTAACTAACGAACTAACTAACTAACTAACTAACTAATTAACTAACTAACTAACTAACTAACGGCGGACGGACACCAACCGATTGCACAAACCCAGTTTTCGTTACACGAAAGCTGGGTTAAAAACGCCTTTTTAGGACATTTTGTCAAAACTCGGCAATTTTCTTGTGGCGAAACAGTTGCTTAAACAGTCAAAAGGGACATCGACACATCAAGAGCTTTCCTTTGAGCATATAACCAAGTCTCTGTGACTGTCCGTTCAAAAGTTCTAGCACGTATGTTACGTGCCATTGTGTCTCCCCGTGCCATTGTGTCTCCCCAATAGCGGTTTGCCATTGTGTCTCCCCGACCTCTACCATTGTGTCTCCCATTTGCCATTGTGTCTCCCCAATCTATACCAATGTGTCGCCGCACGACCACTGTGTCTCCCCAACGTAGCTCAATAAATGCAAGCAAAACAAAAGCAAAAAAACAACTAAAGCCTTATTACGAGCGCCATTTTCGTATTTTGAGCATGTCAGCATTCTATTCAAAATATGGACCTTCAAACTATGTAACCTCTACTGTGGTAATTTACCAAATGAATGATATCATCAAAAGATGTTTCATTCATTGCCCGGTCATTTGTTAATTGGTTGACGCACATGCCGCCCTTACTAATCCCTATTTCAAACTGATATAGATGTGTTTTAATCATTGACATTTGACATGTTTCGTTATTCGATCTTTCGATTGAGCAAGACGGGCATAACTTCAATCGCTACCATTATCTTATGACTAAGGAGAGGATAACAAATACAAATAACGAATAGCAAATGAATAAATAAGTCCCACAGGTTCAACTTCAACAGGGCTGTATCTGCAAATTCGAAAAAGTGCGGGAAATCCCGCACCCAGCTCAGAAAACTGCGGGATTTTGTAAATTTGATGCGGGATTTTCAGATTGACCCAAAAGACGATATTTTGTTGTTAAGCACATTCATTTTTCTGTTTTTCCATATGGCCAGTCTCTATTCTGTATCAATTTCCCTATTTTTCCCCTAAATCAAAGCGATACTTGTCATTACCAAACTGGTCCTTTATTTAAAACTATGATTGAAGTTGGTCAATAACCGAGCGCTGAAGGCGCAACACAAAACATTTCTTAGGATTTCTCAACCTTAAGCGAGCGAAGTAGGCGCGAGCGAATTTTTTTCAGGGATTTTATAAAAAAAATACAAATGATAAATATAACGAAATTCCCTGATTATTTCCCTGATCCTAAATGAAATTTCCTGATTTTTCCCTTATTTTCTGCAAGAGGTAGATTTTCTCTGATTTGAAAACTGATTTTGAAATTCCCTGATTTCGCTGACGCTCGTCACCCTGTTTAAATTATTGAAAGTGTGATTATAAGGTGAAACCAAAGGCGATATTCCTCCCACACCATGTCGACATTTGACCCGTTTGTTTCAAGCTAAATTTTATAACAGATCATATTTATTAGCAAATAACATTCGATTTCAATCAAGAATGACGTTTTCCTTTTCTCAAAATCCCGCACTAGATTTGAAAAAGTGCGGGATTCTTTCTAAAAGTGCGGGGTAAATCCCGCACCTTTTTCTCAAAACTGCGGGATTTTTTCTGAAACTGCGGGAATCCCGCAATCCCGCAGGGGTAGATGCAGCCCTGCTTCAATGACTACCGTTATCTTATGGGAGAGCAAGACAACATGTCAACGGGCATAGCCTCCTTTGCCCCTATTTGAATAAAAATGCAACCTTTTTGGAGAGCGAAGTGGGAGACACAATGGTAGAGGTCGGGGAGACACAATGGCAAACCGCTATTGGGGAGACACAATGGCACGGGGAGACACAATGGCACGTAACACACGTACATAGCTCTAAATAGCCCGATGTGTTACACTCCACCTACCTGTCTGTCGCAGGCTATTTAAAGCTAGCTCGTACAAGAAAGCAATGACAGAATGACAGACGGATGGACACCCCAAATCTTCATGCCCCCACTTTGGGGTTGAGGCCTTAATATGTGTGATAGTTGAGGAAAGGGTTGCAGTGTATATGAAGAAACTTAGCAATTATCGTCTGCGAGCAGACTCCCTAGAAGAACACATACCTTACCCGCGGGCCTATTGAACACATCAAAAGCTATCAAATTATTCTAAAATGGATTATCGAATATCTTTGTTTTAATGCATTATCATTCATACATGTGAAATGGTCACAAAATACCATAAAGACATCTAAAATCATTTTGACAGCTGAATCAATATGAGCGATAATGCATGTAAATATTAAAATCATGTTTAATACAATATCTTACCTCGTGATTATGGTTCAATTTATAGTAGAATCAATTATTATATCCAAATCTATTTGATTTTCAGAAAATTCCGCTTTAAACTCTAAGAAATAACAAACAGAAAAATGCGAATGACACTTTGTTTATCATTAACTGGTATTGACTGTTACCCCCAATCCGGCGTATTTCAACATTTACGCGTATCGGGAATTCAATTTGCTTGAATGAACAAATATTTGCATTTTTGCAGAAAAATCTTCATTAATGCTTCGAATATTCTCTTAAATGAAAAATGAATTCTCAAGACTTCGATTGAATTCGTGTTTTATGTAATTCAAAACTCGGTTTAGAAAAGAATTAATAAATATGAAATGCCGACAATAATACCAATTTTGTTTATGCAAATGTCAAAAAATAAATCCGTATTTTATATTAGAATTATGATTTTAAGTCTAAACTTTATAAAATCAAAAATATTCCGATTATACTTCAATTTACAAATATCCCCATTTTTCGAAATATATTCTTCAAAACGAATGTTTCATATGTGATATTGAAATAATATTTGCATGAATGTGAACCGGATACGGTATTATTTGCTTGAATGTTGGTCGATTACATTAATGCATATGTCAATCAAACTGATGTATTCTTTTGAAGAAGATAAATAACACAATGATATGGAACTGTTTTTTTCTTACGAAACATAACATAACAGAAAATAAGATTTATTTCGCGTCTAACATCTACATAAATAAAGTTTGATATGTTAATCTCGTTGCAATGCGCTGGCGTAAGTTCCACATTTATGAAAAAAAAATATGAATATTATTGATTTTTTAAACAAGTTTCGATACAATGACAAGACTTATTGTTAAATAAGAACTTGTTTTATTTTCAATTCCCTCCCGTTGTCAGGACTTTTTAAAAAAATAAAATATAAAATTATAAATCGTTACTATTATTAAATATTAGTTTATTTCCTTTGTAAATTTTTCATGTAAAGTACACAAAATTAGAAGTTATATTCATTAGGTATCAATTTATTTCCCATGTCAATTCTTAAAAGTCCAAAACACAAAAGAAATATAGAAGTCAATCATGTTCATGTGTCATAATAATAACGAACGTAGTTTACAAAGACACGACAAAAAAGTTAGTTTATGTAATGTGTCTCCCAAAAGAAAGGACCAGATTCCCTATTTATTTATGAATAATGACAATTTAGGGATATCCGCATTAATGTGAAATGCATACGCCGGATTGTTGGAAAATAACATTCAAGCAAATATTCATTCAAAATTAAGGAAAAAAGTACCGTAAATATTTACAAACTACCGTATCACACAAAACAACCGATTATACGCATTATTGTTGGCAACATTGACCAATGAAATGAGAGAATATGAGTGTGTGTCAAAACTGATTTTCAACAAGTGTTGGCTCATAATCCTAATCCTAACAAGGATATGCAGATCAGCGAGTGTGTGACAGAAAAAAAATCACACCCAAACTTAAGTTATAATTATCGTATATATGTTCATGTTATATCATTTTATTACTAATCGTCATTATTATCTGCAATCTTTTCGTTTACGAAAATATGCAGACATTGCAATCACTCGATAAAATATAATTTGTTCCCGTGAATCGATTTACTATACATTAGAAATCATAACACAAGTTATATATAAACATTAATATAGAATAGCTATCCAATATGGTGCATAGGATATTACGATAACGATTTGATAAATGGTATAGAAGGTATTTAATTTTTAAGACACCCACCCCTAAATTTATAATGTCATTTTCTTCGCCCTGCTGAAACCACTGACCGGAATCCCTGGCCCCTAATTGGCTAGTTTAAAGGTGTGTCGCATTTATACTGCACACGTCATTGACGTCATCAATCAAGGCTCGATACTCGTGGTGTCCAGTACCTCACTTCGCGTTGAAGCCAAATATTGTAAGTTTATTAGCTCTCTGCTTTATGTTTTAATTAGCTTATATATGAAATCTATAATGCGACTCAACTATCTTATAAAGCTATAACAAAGTAGCTATGTATATTCTGCCTACATATTGACCTTTTTCTAGATCATATCAAATATTTAACATTAAAGGGGATCTTATTCCATTATTTATCGAGAGAAAAAAATAATTAATTTTTAGAAACATAATATTCAAATATAGGATATAAAAAAAGATTGCAGATAATTGTGCTTTTTTAGGAGCACATAATTTATCTAGTAATATTAATGACTTTGATTATTTTTTTATGATACATTCAACAAAATTTGAATCGATTTGTAGAAATTAATACAATAAATTTCAATCTGTTTTTTTTTATTTCAACGTCAAAGTACATACAGGATTGTAATTTCTATCGAATAAATAACATTAAAAATATCTTAAAGCTATATTTTTTGTCACTCAAAATCAACATAGATTTTTCGCCTTCCCCTTTTACAAAGCGTGAGTTTTAGTTTCTATATCTAATTCATTTGACGATGCTTTGTTCATACCATTCGTATAATTATTAAATATAGTAGTCTCAGACAATATATAGTTAATTTAAATTAGCATTTTTTTTCATGAAATTGATCAAAATGTCTATACTGATATGCAGCACATATGTTATTTCATAATAATTCACAAGAATTCAAACATGCCGTCCCATTAGATAAAAGCAATATTTTAATTGATACCACAGCATTTTTCATGTTCTATAGTACAAACAATCGAAGGTATCGGAACATTCATTACAATATATCTGACTCAATATGGATTTGTTTGGCACATCATTGTGTTAATAAAACTATGCTAAAAATGTTGACAAATAAGGATAATGTTGAGAATGAGAAGTATAAGAGCCATAATCATTAAAATCAATAGTTCTCTTAAAATCCATAGTATCACATTGCTTAATGCACAATAAAGAAATATATGTTATAGATAAATATATTTGCACATCAAAACAAATTTACATAATATTTTATGTACGTTTATTAGACACAAACAGATGTTAAACAATTCATATAAATATTTGGAACAATATTTTCTTTATTAATCACACAATGAATTACACATTTTTGTCAATAAAATAGTCACTTATATGTGCACATTGAATATCATAAATAAAAATATATTGATTTTGTATAGAAGAGGGAACAATTTATATTGATTGATTGACCAAACCTATATTAGAAAAATTGAATAAAAGGTAAAACTTGACTCATCAGTTGTTCTTGTATCGCTCATTTAATCGATTACGACAATTTAACAACCAAAAACAATAAATTTACTTTTTAATATAATTATACATTTATGATAATCAAATAACAACTAATCGAGACAAACAGACATGGACGTAAAAAAAACATATTTGAACCCCCAATAAATAGCTGTATTAGGGGATTGGTAATATAACACATTTATTAAGTTTATAAAAATATATGTTTCATACCTTGTTATGTTTTGAATTGTGAACGGATGTCATTTAATATCACTTTTGTTGATTTGTGCCCTTTGTTTTTATTGAATACGTTGACAAGATATCGTTATGATGTATATTTTATTTTATTAGGTATACATTCCACTATGATAGATAGATTGATAGATAGATAGATAGATAGATTTTATTTGCAGACACTGTGTAAACAGTTCCATAGATATACATATATAAAAACATAGAATATTTCATAAATACATTCATACTGTTTTACATATTTTAACATGTATAATACTTCTTAAACAAATTCAACATATAATTGCTTGTACATATGTTTCCAAATATTTGATGTATGCTTAACACTTGTTTTAAGTATGTTGATAACTATTTCGTTTGTTGAATTGCTTAGTCGTTGCATAAATTTATGTATAACATTTCTCAAAACAGACATACATGATTCAACATTAAACACACTACACGTCATACCAGAACTATCGTACTTTGTTAGACCCAAAAATTGTTTAATAATATTGTGGTATGCTGTTTGCAGCGTTCTTAGAGTCCCTTTTCTATATGAAACATATAAATTCCATAATATAAGACACCATCGACGACTTTTTTTACATTACATAACGAACGAGTACGATAAGCAGCGTATTCATATAAGACAGTATGACATAAGTTTTATCAAAAGATAAGAGTTCTAAATTCATTACCATCTTATCTGTAACGCCGTTGCTTACTTACCCAAATAGTGTTTTTATTTTTCCAATAAACACAATGTTCTATTCTTGAAATTTGATTTAGCAACACATTTTTGACTTTAACTGCAACGCTAGATTCAGTACATCATTCTTAAATGTCTTATTAGTTATATAGTAAATTACAGGATTAAATATATGGTTGGCATAGAGTGTGTAATAGAGATAAGGTATATTAATGAATCGCATTTCGTTTAAAAGTAAAGAAATAAAGGAAACCAAGAGTAATATTGAAATAGCTAAAAATGACTTGACAGAGGTTACATGTCTTTTGTATGAATTCTTCGATAAGTTTTCTGAACCTTTTCCAGAAGCTTGATTGGTAGATGAAGCATAATTTGCTGTGCGTTCTGCGTTTCTGAAACATTATATAATTTACCTTTAATATTTGTTACTGTGCACTATTTATGACATTATAAAATAAATTTAAGAGTACAAACACACTGAACGCTACATCAATTTGTTAAATAACAAAATGTCTTTGAGATGGGTTAATCATTTTGGATTGAATAATAGAGCAATAAAGCAACTTTTGTTTAAAGCTTGAATGCCAATGTTATTCATTAACTAACATATGACAGTATAGCACACACCTGTCAACATATGCCAATTGACACGTTTGAGAATCAAGTATAATTAAATGCATTTTCGAACTTATTCCTGGTTATGCAGCCATATTTGTTAGGAAAGAAAGTTATAATAAATGAATAATTGACTAACTGTTGCATCATAGCTCCCACTCGCTTTCCTTGGTTGTACAATCGTATGATGATAAGCGTATAAAATATACATATAGCTATCCAGCCTATCAGCGTGAACAAAAATGAAACCAACTGCAAAGTATCATTGATTGTTGCCAATGTACCATAGTAAGTATTTCCACTAAATACGAAGGCCATCACTGATTGGGACCCTGCCCATGTTAGTGCTATGAAAACCAACCAGATGCGAATGTTTCCAAAGTGTTTATATTTAAATGGAAAATAAACTGCCACAAAACGGTCAAAAGCAGTTAGCGCCAATATGTAAACGTTGCCATAGGCTACCAACGCTCCTATTGAGTATCCGAATTTGAATGTGAATGTAGTTTCTACCCCCAGAATCATGAAGGGAAAGGTGAACGAGGAGAAACATGCTAAGATATCGATAAAAGCAAGACTGATCATGAATATTTTATTCTGATAGCTACTGGCGTTTTTACGAAGTATGTGAATCGTGCAACCGTTTCCCAAAAAGCCAAATATAATTATGAGTATCACAATTGACACATTGATGCTGATTGTATAAGGATTTAGTAATTCATTGTTGCGGCGAAGGCCCTCAACTATTTCCTTTGTAGGTTCGGTGATTAAATTGTTGATCCAGTACTCTATCATCTCGGTTGTTTCCATTTTAAAGTGAAAATATTCATAAAAAGACACAAATTCTAATTAAGATACAAAATGGTAAACCTATGATTTCCCCATGCATGTTTCGTCCATTCAAGTATAAATGATGTTAATGATCAAAATCAAAAATTAAAGCATTTGACTTGACATATTTACGTAGATTACATCAATTTTACACACGAAAAAGTTTACATAATGGTTGCATCATTGAAACAAGAATTATACTTTATATTTTACTATATACTCCTTCATACATTTTCAATAGTTAGTTTTTTATTCTAAATGTTATGTATAATACAATACAATTAAAATCAAGTTTTATTAGTGCTAATGTATTTAAAAATGATAAATTGATAAGGATATATTATAAAATCCATTTGTAAGTCCATATCAATATACACTATTTGCCTGTATTTAAGTTACTTATGCTTACCTTTGTATTAAATTTTATTTCATAATTTTTATTGATTGGTTCTTATTATGTTTTTGAACAGCATGTTTGTACCAATGCAAAAGTTCGTCTTTTTCGTAAATTGTAAATGAACTCAAAATTATAAGAGCTGTCCTATAAAAAAACTGCAGCGATACCTTTGTGTAGACTTTTTAAGCATAAATTACTTACTCAAAGTCATTTTAGTTACAGCAATATGAAACAGGTTATTGGATGCAACACAGCTCTTTGTTGAAAGTCCCCATAATGTTTCCGTTGATATATCTCCCTTAATTAGTAAGAAGCCTTGTATCCCAACCTAATAACCAAAGGCAGTTTTCATCTTAGGAATCTATACAAAGGCCATGTACACGAACTCTCAATATCAAACAAGCTCGAAAAGATTGGTGCAAAACTGAACTTCAAAACTGAACTCAAAACTAATAATATAGGATTAACTGATTTTAAAAAGAAGGTAATAGGCTCTGATTTTATGGTGTTCATGTGTCGTTTATTTTTGCGACATTATACGCAATAAACATAATGATTATACATATCTAAAAAAATGAAAATAAAACCGATTATTATGCAATGCATATTAGATTTGTATTTTATTAATATACAAATCAGTTTCCTCGCAAGGAACCCCGCGTATATAGTAGTCCGGATAATCACCCATCCCCGATGTGAATTAATAAGACTAGCGTTGAGCAAATATATAAACAATGATAAGCAATAAGGTAATTTATCATAAGCAATGGCAAATAATTGACACGAAGCAAACAATCTGTCCTTATATATGTCTTACATGTAATCTTATAGGCTGCTTGTTTTTGTACAAATAATGCATTAAATATAATGTAAAAATACTAGCCTTAAGCTAAATTGGAATAAAGCCTTGAGCAATAATTAAAATTATAAACAATAATTAAATCAAGTATGAGCTTCATTAAACTACTAACACAACGCAAACATCGTAGGTCCTTACATCAGTAGATGTCTCACATGAAATATTATTAACAGCGTCTTTTATGACCCCTAATTAACCTTAACATATGGTAAGAGATAAACGAAACCTAGTATGAAAGCCGGTAATCAAAGCCTTATGAAACAGGTAATGAAGACACGTCTAACAAGAATCAACAAAAACATCTTTAGGCAAACCTCGCTACCCTAGGCGGGGATTGTACCACCGCTTTGACGTTATTGATATAGTTAGTTATATATAACAATATTTATTTATTTGTTTAGTCCGTTAACTGTTTTTCAAAACGCTACTCCACCCAAAAGTTATTGACTGATTTTAATGAC
>LQRL01097405.1:7048-30908 GCA_001703475.1 Hydroides elegans | reverse complement strand
GTATACACACCCGACATCCGGTTCGGCGCTCGATAAATGTCTCGAATATCGCGAAATTTCTTGAAAGCCAAACTGTAACGCCGCGTCAACGTTTTTGAGTAGGAACTTATATAGCTAGCTCATCGTTTTATAGTATGATGGTATACACACCCGACATCCCGGTTCGGCCCTCGATAGATGTCTCGAATACCGCGAAATTTCTAGAAAGCCAACCCGTAATGGCGCTTCAACTTTATAAGTAGCGGGCCATTCGTGCTCCAACGGACACATTACTAGTTTGTTAATTCTTATCTAATATGTCGAAAAAGTAAGAATTTTCTTAGTGAACTAGGTTTTCAAACCACATTTCTGATCTTATATATATAAAAGATGTATTGATGAATATAATTTTAATCGTCGCATAATTGGTTTACTTACAAATCTATAACGAAATATCTTAAAACAAACTAAACTATATATTTTGGCGGGCTTTAAAATGAATATTACATGTAATAATGTGTCAAGTTCTTGTAAATGTATGTAGTATAATATATGATAACACTAGATAAAAATATCTATTCAGATAAATGTAGATCAAAATGTTACAAATGGTAGACTTGTAATGGTTGGAGCATCGGTCTTTAGTTACTCGTAGCGTTTACGTTTCATTTTCGAACTACACCCCTTAGATTCGATAACAACAGTTCTAAACCGTCCGTCACCAAATATTTGTATTCTGAAGTTATTGAATGTTAGATTAATCATTATGATGTTGTGGTAGTCATGGTTCGTTATAGTGACTGCAATATGAGCAACATGATATGTAATCCATTTATAATTTTGATACACCAGCACATCATTGGATTTTCCATATTTTATCACTTTGGCCTATGCGTTTTAAGAAGCTTATCCGAATAAAACACCTTGCTCACTTTAATAGAAAACATTATTCAAGACAAAACCTGGAGAGGTAGAAAAATATGTCGAGTCTTTATCCAAGTGCTAAAACACTAACCCCACGGTAACAGACTGTTAATCATTGGAATCGATTGATAAATCTTATGTTTGAAAAAGTGAAAATTATAAGAAATCAGCATACATGTATATCACTAATAAGATACACTATGTAACTAAACACTATCAGAAAAAAAACAGATACATTGATTACGAATGGATTAGTTAAGAATATAGTTCCTTAAATATTTATTATATTTTGATATCTAAGTCCAGCAATGCCGATATACATGTACAGTGTCTTTCCAAGGTTGCTTACTGACCATGATTTTTCTTAAAACATAAATCGACTACACATGAATCAAAACTAATTTTTGTGTGCATGATTTCTTTATAAATATAGAAAAAAAAAACATATATAAAAGCAAATGTAAATAAACATCACGATTCTGTTTGATAAACATGTACTTATATATGTTACCGTCAATCTGTGAAAACCGCGTATGTCTACATACGCTGATTTTTTTAGGCAATGTCGACATACGCTGGTTCAATCAGCGTATGTCGACATAATCTGAATTTTTTTCAGGCAATGTTGACATACGCTGAAAAAAGGCTCCAAAAATTACACAGATTGACTAAAATGGTTCTCGGAGATTAGATGAGCAATACGCAGTGATCATTGCCCTTATTGTGTTTAGGAATATAATGGTCATTAATTATAGTTAAGTATTTCATTTTTTGAGTAGACCTCAAAAAATTGATTAATGATGTTTGTGGTATAATGAAAGCCTAATAATAGGAATAGTGTTGTGAAAGGTTTTGTTAATTCAAGTTTATTTGTTACAAGCTAACCATAATACAATTGTCGGTTTCTTTTATTAATTTATAAATCATTATTATTGTTCGTTCAGTGGGACTTGGCGTTTGTGTCTGCGGAATTTAAATTGGTATTAAACATAGTTAACCCAGCTGTTTTAATTCCGCAGAGATAACTATGTTGTATGCCAATTCAAATTCCGCAGACGCGAAGTACCGCTGAACGCACTATTACTCGCAATATTTGTTACAAATGTTTAGAATATGAATATAACATCGAATCAAAATGATGACGAACCGAAAATTAAATTAAAATTTGAAATGAAAACTAAACTTTCTTAAAAGCTTAAATGTAACATTGAAATTCGAGCATCAAACAATCTAAAACATATCAAATAATATTTCAAATCATATTTTAAATTCATTTATGTTTGAAATTTATTCTTAAAGAATCGTATGCCCTCAAATTAGACAAACTGAATATGCCATTGTGTAATCAAAATATACGTTTGTTGTTTAAAAATGACATATTTTAAGAGAAAAATGCATCTGTAAGCTTTAAAAGCAGAAACCCCAGTAAGCTCAATTTTATCCCCGGATACTAAGCTCTGTCTCAGGGGTAGTCATATGCATTGAAACAAGTTCATCATGTCGATCAAAATCCCTTTTATTGTCCTCAAATAAAATTATTCAAAAAAAAAAATATTTGAAGCGCTCATAAGTCGTCATAATAATTCATTACTTGAAATAATTGAAATAAAATAATAATATCGTTCTCAACCCTAATCCTATTACTTAGCGTTCATCATACCACAAATAGCATTAATCCATTGTGTGAGCTCAACTCATTAAATAACAAACTGAAACATAATCCATAACCATTATGTTCTTTTATACAATGAGCGCATTGCTCATTGTTTATTGCTCAGATTATCATCGAGAACCATTTTAGTCAATCTGTGTAATTTTTGGAGCCTTTTTTCAGCGCTAAAAATTTCAGATTATGTCGACATACGCTGAATGAACCAGCGTATGTCGACATTGCCTAAAAAATTCAGCGTTTGTAGACATACGCGGTTTACACAGATTGACGGTAACATATACACTGATATCCTAAGCGTGTACAAACTATGTACACAGTAACTACGTTTATATTTACCCTTATTATATTATTTTCCGATTCTTGGAAAGACACTGTAGATAAGCATATTCAACTTGTTCGTACCTTCATGCCTTATTTCATTATTGCTTACTTCACTTTGCTTTTTCGGGTGCGAAGTTTTATTTGTTTATTATTTTTTATAAAACGAAACCACCTAAAAACGAAACCATTTTAAAATCTCCAAACACATATCCTTCACGCATGCGTACTTTCAATATTTCAGAATCCGCCGCCCCAAAATCCTCACCGGAATCCACAACGAAGACCGGACCTCGAGCCCCAGGTATCTCCACGGCTGGTTCCATCGAAGGCCCAACGGCCGCGAAATTAAAGAGTCTGTCGCTCGATTTAGAGAAAGTGCCGCAACCAGCTGCGGTCGAGGCGTCAAAGAGGAGTTTGAGGGAGTCTTCATTGACACCAACGGAAGTGAGCACACCGGCAACAAGGGCGAAGAGGTAAGTGAAAAAAATAACGATGGTGGAACTTCAAAAGAGTTAATGGGAATTGTATGTTATGTTTATAGGAGTTGTGTACGTTGGATTGATTTTAGAGGCTAAAAGATAATTGAATTAGGGAAAACCGATTGATTTCGACATAATATGAGCTAGTGAAAATATCATGGATTTTTTTTCTCGCTATTTTTATCTCTAGTTCGGAAAATCACCCTTTGATTACAAATGATCATTGGAGTTTCAAACCAACAGTTAAAAAACCAATAAAAATTACAAAACTTGAAATTGTTTTCTTTCCATACTAGATTCGGACGCGGGGGCCTTCTGAGCTCGGCACCAGAATGCAAGGTCTTTGTTGTTTGGCTGGAGAGCTTTGAAGACGCCGCTAATTTCCCTTCAGGTAAGGTCATTCCTCAGTTTATTATAATAAAGAAATCAAACAAATTTGTATCGAATATAAAACCATTGATTTTTCTCGTACTGCTAAATAGAAATCAAATAGATATCTACTTGTAGCTGAGTTAAAAACCATTTATTGATAAAGATCAAATTGAGATATCTAAGGAATACATCGTTTTTATGTCCATATCCAAGACTATTTTCCTCATTTTAAGGTTTCGGATTTTACCCTTATGCAGTTCCACACACCGCAAAACTCGGGTATAGAGGCGCAACCTTTTAATCAAACTTGTTTAGATATGTTATTTATGTTTTTTTTTTCAAGGCGACCTCCTGGCATCGACAACAACCGGCCAAGTCGAAATGGCGACCAGTTCGAGCAGTCTGGGCAAACAACAGGAACCAGTGCTCTACATCATTTATATTCATCCGCTGCAGAACGGACTATTTCGCGTGCATTTGTATGACTCGCAGGCCGGCAGTGGCAGGTATAAAATATTGACATAAGATTGGTCTCACCTTATTAGACGACGCCGTAATGTTAACAGGCTTGCTATGAGAGAGGAGTGGCGGTCCCTCCATTGCATTGCACATGAGTCTCGTCCAAACGCTAAGGAAAGAAAGATGCGGTCTTCGGCTAAGATCTAGGATCTAGTTTCGTAATATTAATGTGCATCGAATCCGTTGACTAGCAAATAATACACATAGACCGGTTTTGTCATTATAAAGAGTTCACAGATTAACTTAAGGCACTACATTGTATGCCCTTTATCTTATTGCGTATGCTCATTTGGCAGAGTTCACATGGCGATCCCCCTGGTGGACGGCATGGTTGTAAGCAGACGCGCCCTGGGTTCTCTCGTCCGGCAGACGGCCATCAATATCTGCCACCGAAAGACGCTCGAGAGTGACAGGTTGGTTACCAATAGTAACATCTCAACCAAATAATTTTTGCGAATTTTAATAATAATGATAATGAAATTATAATTTGTAATAAAACGCTCTTCGATTATTGTCAAGAGTAACGCTAGATATAATTGATAAAATGAAGAAGGAATTGTTGAGATTTGATTATTATACATGCTCCTCGATCATTTGATATGCATTTGTCTTTAAATTGTTTACGGTCGACACTAAATGAATGATGGTTGTTTTCAGTCGGTTAATGAAGTATTTTGAAATTGCCAGTATATCATTTGTATCATGATTATCATATCATTTATGTATTTATCAATAATAAATAAACTGAGAAAACTATATGATTTATAACTAAAATAATATAAAATTATTGTTTCAGCTTTCAACCACCACACGTACGTCGGAAGCTAAAGATCAAGGAAATTGTGGACAAATACAGGAACAAACTGATCGAACCCGAATTTTATACGGCGCTGTTTCAAGACGTCACTAAGTCATAGCAACGGAATCGGGAAAGAAATGAAAATGGATGAATACACATAGACATAACCCGATGCACATAGGCTTCTATGTATTCAAGTTTTGGATAAATGAAAGATGGTCTTTGTTGATTGGGCGGCACGATTTGAAAGCAGATTTCTCTTAAATTAATTTGGGAATTATCTGAAGAGTTCATGCCTGTGCATGCGATAGTGTGGTTGATTTGTTAATTATCTATTCATGGATGTAGTCTAGACATTGTATATCAAGGTACACCAAGGATCTTTCAGTAATTGTTATATATAGCCTACGATATATTGTTGTCTAGATGTTATTCAAAATAATTTGGAACAACTTGTCGTCTCTAATGTTTAATAATCGTTCGAACTAAATGCTGTTATGGATGATTGGACTTATTCTAGATATATTAGTAGAATATTGAAGATTAGTTTATTTTAAACATTGGCGGGACCAGTGATATTTCATGTAGATGCCTTTAGTTTTGATTTACTTCTTGATTTCTCTTTTGTAACTTCATCGTATAATCCAGACTATAAACAATTTTCTTTGTATCCAATCAAGCAGATCAAGCTATTTTCTCCGATTAATAAAAATAATTGATTGTATATTTAATATTATACATTAGTGGAAGTTCTTGTTATCAAGTACTTTTAACTCTTGATAAAATTACTTTCATCTAACAAAGATCTGACCCTCTTAATATACATTATGGTGTCCGGTCACATGATACATATCCTAGAATGGACTAAATGGACTACTTAAAAAAACACCAAGATAGGAGTGGGACACTTTTTTTCTGGATCCAAGCAAATATTATAATTCATGTATTTGACATAATCACTAGTCATGAGTTTGAAATTGTTATGTGTTGTGTTTGTAACCATATATGCATCATATTGTTTGAAAAACAGTATATATCAAGTGAAAATTATTTTAAGGAGTAATAATGTTGTTGGCTTTATTTATTACATGCAAATAAATAAAAATGAAAATACATATCCTTTTATTGTTCTTCTTCGATCGACGGAAAGGAGTTGACAATCATCATTGATATGAATAGGCCGATAAAGGGTACATAAAGAGTGAACTAGCATTAACTGGATCGCATTTGTTAATTGTGGACATCGCTGATTTCCAAGATGGGGTGTAACATATACATACTATTTAAAACCAAGAACTCTAATTTTGATATGAAAAATGGAAAAATACACATTCGAACTTCTTTGAATTTGCTGAAATGTAGGCTACTTGGTATTTTACATTGGTGTATTTGTGCAAAGAATCCGATACATATTTCTTCTTTTTCAAACAAACATATGAATTTCTCCTCGTTCGTATTATGAATTAGCTGTCTGTAGGTTCAATCTGTAGTGAAATTGATGTAATTTCCCTTTCCATAATAGTATCAAATATTGTCAAAATGTATCAAAATAGCAGCATCCCGTTATATAACAAGACCTACTGCCATCTGAACATCTGTAGATAACAAAACATTCTCACACAGTGACCTATATCACTTCCCAACGAATCATGCAATATCTTGCAGTGAAGTATGTAGAACATCGAATATAGTTCAAACACGAGAAAAAAAAACGTCGACTCGGGTGCAGATGCTTTCTAGCGTTTTGACTGCATCTTTGACAAGGTCCTTAATATATTTTTAGCGTCATTGAATTGATATTTGATATTCCTACGCAAGTGTCATTTTGAATCTCTCGAGTAATGTCCAATATATTTCAAGTGCGCTATAGTGTATATTTGACGACGTTTCTCATCATCGTGTCTTAAAGGACCCCGATCACATGACACTCAAACACACAATCTATACTCAATGTCCTATATTCCTAATCGACTTTCCACCTCGTCATTTATCAATTGACCTGATAACCCCCAAAGATGCTCTACAATCATCCTTAATCTCCCTCATTGCCCCTAAATTTGCCTAATATTCATTCAACGCTCAAACAATGAAGAGAACGGGCGCGTTTCTTCTTTGTCTCGTTGCCCACGTGGCAGCCCAAGGTGGGCCCATAGTGGACACTGGGTATGGCCCCGTGCAGGGTGTCAATGTGAATATGGCGAGCGGGGATGTGATCCAGACGTGGATGGGAATTCCGTTTGCGAGACCGCCTGTCGGTGAATTACGTTTTGAGGTTAGTTGAGAATTTATTGGGAGGTCTCTTGAGCTTTTTGAAAAAATAAAAGATGGTCAGTTATTTTTGGTGAATTAATAACAATTTGAAATTTTGTTCGTATCGTAAAGTGCGAGATTCGATCTCTTTAATTCTCGATGTGTGTATTTAAATCGGACAATATGTTGGGGTAACACATTCGCATTAAAACCATCTTTATATAGTTTCATCCTTTCAAAAATCATGTACCGAGGTATTTGCCTATTGGATTCAGACCGACCACGACATGCATATTTTATTGATAATAGCATATGCGATTTTTTCGTGGAATTAATTTCATAAATAGTATACATTATTCTCCCATCCTTTCATCTCACAGCCTCCCCAGACGCCCGATCCCTGGACCGAAGTATTCGACGCCTCCGAACTTGGCAACTCGCATGCATACTTACCTTGATATGCATCTTTTATGAATATCACATTGTAGGGTCCTATTTGTATATAAAAACCCTTGCTTCTTTTCATCTAATAGCCTCCCCAGACGCCCGGCCCCTGGATCGAGCTGTTCGATGCCTCTGATCTGGGTAACTCGTGCATGCAGACATACCATAACTTTCATCTTTCATGAATAGCGGTCTATGTGGTTCTTTATTCATATTCATCTTCCTTCCTTTCATAGTACACCCCAACAGACACAAGAACCCTGGACCGAAGTGACCGACGCCTCCGCCCTACATGCATACCTACCACCACATTCATATTTAATTCAAATCATCTGTTTGTTTGTTTGTTCTATTTTAAATATAATTCTAAATTGTCGTTTATAAATGTTCTTTTCACAGCCCCCACAGACGCCCGACCCCTGGACCGAAGTGTTCGATGCCTCCGATCTGGGCAACTCTTGCATGCAAACTGACTACGGCGGTGGCATCTGGGACATGTATGTGAACAGCGAGGACTGTCTTCATCTCAATGTCTACTCGAAACAGGTAATCTTAATGAATAATATTAAGATGGTTGATTAATGATTTAGCTTAAGATAGCTACCAATTGTTTAATTATTTGAAGTGTTTATCCGAAACTTTTGAATTTATATTGAATCATGACATATTTATTCTATTATTGTGCATTAGTAATTTTGGTAATTTCAATAATTTAGTATGCATGAATTTAAGAAATCTTAAATGATTTTGTCGATTTCAAAAGCTTTTAGTCCATTCGACGAATTTTCAAGAAGTATAGATATTTTTGCAAATGAACTGTTAAACAACATTTATGGGCCAAGCGTGAATTTGGCTTTGTGTACTATCACAAATAGTGATAAGTCGCTCATAAGTCAATATATTATGTCAGCTGGCAAATCGCCGCTGCAAAATAGAACGAATAATCTTTGACAAATGCGTCTTTTAAGCGCAACGAAACGGACCTACTGCCCGTCATATTTTGATGCATAAATATAGCACAACATAACTACAAATAGTTCTTCTGACACAGCGCACCGAGACGGACCTGCTTCCCGTCATGGTCTGGATACACGGCGGCGGATTCAACGGAGGAACCAACTTCGAGTATCCCGGATACTTCTTCGCTGAGCGGGATGTTGTGTTTGTGGCGCTCAACTACCGAATGGGGATGTTCGGTATATGCGAGATTTAATTTTGTTTTTATATTTTAAAAGGAATGTTCTTTATGTGGATTTTTATATTGGTTTAATGTGTTATTTTTACGGCTTTACGTATGTGCTTAGTGTAATTGGTCAAAATTTACTTTAAACATAAGTGATGCAATGGAAAAAAGATGTTGGACATACTGACCGTTTTTTTTTTTACATCTCAAAATGCAGATAGCACTAAAGAGATATGTTTTTGCACATGTAACGTAGCGTAACAATACAGTAAATAAATCTATTTATTTATATACATTTTTATCAGCTCATTTCTGTAGGCTGGGCCTATTCCTTGGTACCGCATCTAAAACGGCAATTGTGGAGTCACCTTAAACATGCTACTTTATCATTTTTATTTCCATAGGTTGGGCATACACTGGTGACGGTATTCTAAACGGCAACCAGGGTCTCTGGGACAACATCCTGGCTTTGGAATGGATCCGAGACAACATTGAGGCCTTCGGTGGTGACCCCAGCCGAGTGATTCTGTTCGGCCAGAGCTCAGGTGGATCGAGCATTGGGGCGCTGCAGCTGGCTCCACAGGCAGAAGGTAAGCCATCATTTATTAAGACATCTTTAAATACAAGAGAGCTAACAGGCGTTTTTGAAAAGGGAGGTAAAAGTTGGCTGTCAGTTGTACAGTCATACATGTCGATGTTTTGGGTGGTTATTTGGGATAATGGTTTTGTCCCTGAAATTGGTCGCAGTACACATACAGTGCTGCTCTGTATTAATTTTGTAAACATTAAAATAGATTCTAGCATTAAATAGAAGCGGTGTAGCATGTAGTTAATAAATATCAATAATACAATGCGATTGTTAATGATTTTTACATATAGTCATTATTCAATATATTTCAAAAATCCTACAGCTCTCTTCCATGGCGCCAATTTGCAAAGCGGCGCGATACCTGTATAATTCAAATATTCTTATTTTCAAAAGGTAATCATACGAACTCGTATGCCATGATATATTTCAGGTCTTTTCCATGGCGCCATTCTTCAAAGCGGTGCCGGCATCGCCCCTTGGTCGGTGATGCTAGAAAAGTTCGGTGCCGAGGACTACATGTACCAAATGGCCAACAAGTACTTCTGTGATACCTCGAGTATGCAGGCGATAGTCGACTGCATGAGGCAGCAAGACGCACAGAGCATTGCTGATAATGATTCCGTCGACTGCCCGGTGAGCTATCCATGTATTATTTTGGAAGCTCTTTGTACCCGGGGAGAGATACGGTTACAGTAACCATACTAAAAGAACGATGTCTCTGAAAAAAACAAGTTGCATGTAACCATGCTCGAATACACGTTTTTAGGGGGATCGTTACTGTAACCGTATCTGTCTCCGGGTACAAAGTGCTTCCAGAAGAATACGGGGTATGTTTACATCATAACCCATTTAGAATATATTTGTTCGATGGGGATCCAGAAAACATTATATTACTAATTCTCGCCGATTGTTATGTGTACTAAAATACGTTAATTGTTATATAAATAAGCGTAAAGAGGCCTAACAGAGCCATCCCATTGCCTTTATCGAATACCTATTAGAATATTAAAAGTAATCATAATGTCTTGATAAAATAAAAATGATAAATTATTCAAAGGCAGATTATAAGTGAAACTATGAATGGTAATGGTTAAATATTCAATTATCATTTTCCTTCCCTCAGTTAATTAAAAGATTGGTTCCTCTATTGTTATAGACTTTTAATGTATCCAAAGATTAATATCCAATACATATTTCACACCTCCCATTCTGCCATCTAACAGACTGGCAGCACCGCATGCCAGGGTTTCCAACCTGTCGTGGACGGAAATCTGATCGCCGATGTTCCAATTCTGATGCGTGAACGAGGAGAATTCCACAAAATGCCAGAAATGCTGGGTTTGACTGAAGAAGATGGATTCGGATGGGGAGACTGGAGTGAGTGAAAACGTTTCGGTTGTTTTACACTAAAGAGTAAACATGCAGTATATATATAACAGCATGACCAAACCAACATATATGAAAAATAGCAACGTATCAATCGCTGAGTATTGCTTGATACAAATTGGACCCCTTTTTATGATCCAAATATTTAACTTAACTTAAACATTATTTAAACATAATTTAATATTCAAAATATTATTGATTAAAGTCGTCAAAAGATTGCTAATGCTATGCAAATTGATGTCCGGGATTACTTAGCATCCAAAAGTATTCCAACGATGTTGCGACCTTAATTTGTTCAATTATAAATTATATCTTGCATAAAAATAAATCATATCATTTAGATACTGCCACATAAAACAATTACAATATATTTTCACCACAGGTATCTGGGACGGTCTGACCCGCGAGGAGATTGAGGGCTGGTGGCTCAAAACGGCCACTTGGTGCGCTGTACTCTGGCCCGACCCCTCGGTGGCTCCCGATGTCATCCAAGCGACCAATTGGTATTATGCTGATTGGCCTTATTTGGAGGACCAGGATAGGAACAGGGCCATGTTGGGATATGTGAGTATTGACAAGTTTATTATTGAAGTTGATGCCTTAATAATGCTTTGCAAAATATAAATAGACGATTTTGAACATCTTCCAACGACATAAAAACAACCTTCAAATAGATTGCAATAAAATAAAAACAAAAAAATAGGGTTGGTCGGACCCGTTACCCATACACCTTTAATGTCATGTTAACACATGTTTGCACGTAATATGATGCAAACAAGTTTTTAAACCCGTTAAAATAGGCTTTGAATAGCATAAGAACGGTTTTGATTACTCCCACATATAGTACACAAATCACATCATTGCTCTTTATATTTTGTACCTAATCGCGTATTTAAATAAATTATGATATCTACTCATATAGTTCCTTACGGACTACTGGTACGGAGCAAGCGCTGACTACCAGGCTAAGACCGCGAGTGTAACTGGTCAACCCTCATATTTCTATGTCTACAAGTACATGCTGGAGAACAGCTTCCCCAACGACTGGAACGGTAAGTAGCATTTGATTTGATACATTTCCATCTGCAATGATCCTTTCAAAGCCCTTATTGTCAATGAGGCATATTATGCCTAATGACTTTAAACGAAAACGTCACCACGGAAATGACAGAAGTGCTATAAGAAAAATATGTATATTTTCCAAATTCTCCACATCCCATGCTATATTCATACAAACATTGGACTTCAATTGTTGGTAGTTGTCTTTCAAAACGGAGTCGATAATATGATATGTTACGTCAGGGAGGTGTTAAATGTTTGGAAACGCTTTCATTCAGTCCAATGGAAAGTCAAATACTACCAATTCATTTATGATACGATTATATGTTCGACGAATGATATGAAATAGTCCGCATTCTTACATATAGAATGGCTAATTTTCGTCAGCTTCCTAAAGTTTAAATCAATCTTTCAAATAAAACCAACCTGAATGTCAGATTGTTTTACTAAATATGGTCTTTGTTATTCACCGAAATGACAAACAAAGACAATGAAAAGCAATGAGATTGTCAGAAACGTTATTGAAGAAAACAACTGGGATAATGTTATATTATATAGTATAGTTATTCTATATAAAAGAAGACATTCCTCGTAAAAGATGATTAATCTTTTCAGTAATGAAATTATACCATTAGAAAATATCAAATATTTAATCTTATTACGATGTATGTACTTTATTTTCTTACCACACGCCCAACGTTTATTTGCCTTTGTGTGAATAATACATTTTCATACATTCATACTGCTATTCTATTTCAACATATATCAAGATAAAAATATTGAAATAACAATTTGTAAAAACATAGCCTTAAATCAATTTATGATGTTTCGATCATTTTGCAGGTACCCCACACAGCGCCGAGATCGCCCCTCTATTCGGTTACCCTCAACTCCTTGACAACCCCGAGGCTCTCGCTCACTCTCAGTTCCCGCCCTCTTACCTAGTTGGTCAGAACTACACCCCACGTGACAAAGAGTATAGTGAATTCATGATCACGCTGTGGACCAACTTCGCCAAATACTGGTAATATTTTCATTGAATGTTTTAATGTCGAAATATATTATTTTAATAGCAATTTTGCAAGCGACAATGATTGAAAAATATTGTTGAAGCTAGATATCTTTTAAAAATATGGTGCAATTTATAACGCTATCGATTGTTTATGCTAATACCTTTTCTACTCCGTTATAGTTGTATAAATACGTACCATAACATGAAAACGACTATGTTGCAATGCCACAATTTATTAAGTCTATGTGCATACCAACTTTCCATTATACTTTTAGTATGACCATTACATTGATATACAAATTTACTATTTGTACTTTTGCACTTGTCGATATGATCAACATTTTGACTTTAAATTATGTTCGACTATGTTTAATATAATTCCAATGCCAAAACAGGGATCCTACTCCGGAGCCAGTCGGACCCGCTGGCCAATCCCAGATTGACTGGAACACATACCAAGCCGGAAACCTGAGCTACGCTTACTTGGATGTTGATCCCTATACTGCCCTGGACTACAGACAGGCCGAATATGCTTATCATAACCGCTATCTTAATTACATGATCTATGGTAAAGAATTTTATCTCGAGAGTTAATATACGAGGAATTAGATGTAAAAGATGTGTAGTGTAAATAAAATGAAATAAAGATTGTTCGCGATTTATTTTGTCCTTTAAAACGTATATGTGAATGTTTTAATATAACATTAGTTTAAAGAAAATTGAGTGAAACCGACGCACCTATGTTATCATATTATACTACACGAATCTTAACTTTTCCTGTTGAGCCCATTTTGTATTCGGTTATCAAATTCAATTAGTTAAACATGATTCGATTGATTCGATAATTACGACAACGGTCAGTTATCTCATTTAAAAAGATATATAGCATTATTGCATAGTTGAAGCAATATGACGGTTAATATCCAATATATGATAAAATTAAGGAAAAAATATATATTTTAAATAATGTGTCCCTATTTGTACCGTGAACTAGTCTCATTTATTTCATATTCGAATTCATGTTCATATTAGTTTATATACTATAAATATATAGATATATATATACTTATATTGGATAAGATACTATAGTGTTTAAATATATTTCAATTTAACACACATACAGCTTTATATTTCTGATTAGAGGTGAAATAGCTCATTTGAACTGATTCGTAAAAAAAAATAGGATTTTTGGAAAAGCTGTTCTTTAAAAGCTAATTTTGAAAAGAAACACCTGTTTATAAAAAACATCTCGTTGGTCGCTCTTAACGATACAATAAAACACTAAGGCATCCAACTACCCTGATTCAGCACTTATTTAAACACATATTTTTCAAGGTCTGGTTTGGAAGTAGTAAGTAGCTGGGATAAAATCAATTAAATTCAATATATTGTCTCTATGACCTGAATAAAAGCTAAGTTTGAAAGTATGTTAAAGTGATTAAGGTATACCATTATAGACATAACATTTAATCAATGATACAATAGCGTGTTATACATAAGCTTATTCTGCGATTCAAGATATCTTTTAGTAACCATATCAAGTTTTGACTCCTATGAATACGATATTTTTCATGTCATATAATGACTATAGGCCTACCTAATAAATGGTTTGCTTATACTAATGAGGAGATGCTAACACGCATGGGTAATGAACTTATATTTAAGTACTATTCCTGAAAATGCTCCACACAAAGTACCCAGAATGCGATAAAATAATAATGGCTTATGAATTAAGAGTGGAATTTTGCACTTTTCTAAGATTTAGCAAAATTAGTTTAATGAAAGTAACGTTATTAGTTCTGTTATTACGCATGGTTATTTACCATAAACAAACGCTAAATAGATTACGTAAGAAATATAGAAATCCAGTTATCTCTGCGTCTGCCTAACGAATACAAGCCAAAACGTGAAGCGACGATAAGCAACTCAACTACTCAAACACAAATGAGATAATGGTACCTGAAATAATATGGGTCTGTATAGTGTATAAGTTTGTGGTAAGACAACAATTTTGAAACTCACAACTTCAGCGTTCGTATTGTTATTGCTTTTTAAACTCAAGGCATGTAAACAAACTGATATTTGTGTTTATCCCTCTTCAAACATAGTTTCATGTCATCATTTTACAATGCATATGTGCAATGAAATATTATATGGAATGGTTAGTACTGTCTTCATATATCCATTTTAAATTAAACATATTGTCTGATTTATTCGTTTAACCGATAGATTGTTTTCTACTGATACTCTTAACTGTTACATAATCAATTACTTAGTTTACTAATAAAGTCATTCCACATATTCTGACAATCTACTAACGGAACAAACCAATGTATCGTGATTTTTTAAAAAATATATTTAACTTTTAAAGTAACACTAATTGTTCATACTTTTATCGATCACCATCCTCAAATCATACGGTATTTATTATATTTCTTTGTTTTTTTTTTAAATAGAGAATCGACAATCCATTGAGCTCATTGTGCTCTAATTATCTTAACTTCAGCTTGTCAATATATTTATTTTGTTTGTTCTTTAGTATTGTAATCCTCAAGGTAAAACTCTTTGCCATAGATAATGTAGTTCGGATAGCGGTTATGATAAGCATACTCCGACTGTCTGTAGTCCAAGGCGGTATAGGGATGCACATCCAAGTAAGCGTAGCTCAAGTTGCCTGCTTGGTAAGTGTTCCATTCGATCTGTGATTGGCCGGCAGGACCGACAGGTTCCGGGGTAGGGTCCCTGATGTATGAAAATAATAATTTTGATTTATGGATGTGTCAATTCTATGTTTTAGTTATTCTACCAAGTAAATCTTTAAGATTTTCTTATGATGTAAGTTTACTTTACACAAAATAAACCTTAACAGAAATATAACACCCAAACCAACCAATGTTACCTTATTATCAAGCATTCCTGGGCCGTTAATGCATAATTAATTAGATAATCGATCAAATATCATCCCTGATTATAAAAAAAAACAGTAAATTACCAATATTTAGCAAAGTTGGTCCATAATGTGATCATGAATTCGCTAAACTCTTTGTCGCGTGGTGTTTAGTCCTGACCAACAAGGTAAGAGGGCGGAAATTTAGAGTGTGCGAGTGCCTCGGGATTGTCCAGAAGTTGAGGAAAACCAAAGAGAGGAGCAATCTCAGCGCTGTGTGGGGTGCCTTCGCATGAAATATCACAAAATATATATGGGACTAAGGAAACGCAATAGATTGAATATTGTAACAATGAAGCTTAAGTTGTCTTGTATATTCCGATATCAAATTTATATCCTAGTTTTTTGTTGAATGTATATACAAACGACATTCCATGATGTTTTTTGTATTGTATATATCCTTCAATATATGATGTGTTTTAGTTTAATTGATTGCAATTATTTTTAAACGCATATAAGATTATAACATTACATTCATTATATTCGAAATTACTCGAAGTTGTTTACCGTTCCAGTCGTTTGGAACTCTGTTTTCAAGCATGTACTTGTATACATAGATGTAAGCGGGTTGTCCAGCAACGCTTCTGGTTTTGGCCTGGTAGTCAGCGCTGGCACCGTACCAATAGTCAGTGAGGAACTGGTAAATAATATATCATAGATAATTATATACGTGATTTAACACTGGCTACATAAAAAAAACAATGATTTAATTTTGGTAACAGCTGTGATGTTTTAAAGCAATTTTTCACGCATTTTTATCGTATCTTTTCCTCAATACTTTTGTGATAATTAAATAATGTATCATTTTGATCGCGATAATTTGTTTTAAAATGTTGCTATTGTATGTATTGTGTATTTAAGTGTGAAAGAGACATTGTTTTATTTATGATACCATTTTACTAATTCTGGGGTTTTCAATATACACTTTTCAACACTTACATATGCCCAGCATGGCCCTGTTCCTATCCTGGTCGTCCAAATAAGGCCAGTCAGCATAGTACCAGTTCGTTGCTTGGATGACATCGGGAGCCACCGAGGGGTCGGGCCAAAGTACAGCACACCAAGTGGCTGTTTTGAGCCACCAGCTCTCGATCTCCTCCCGGGTCAGACCGTCCCAGATTGCTAAATATTAGAAATTCTTTTTTTTTATTCCATAATAAAAAACATACCTATTGCTATTCTCTTATGAACACGTGTATATTGTTTGCATCTAGTGCCACTGACATGTTATATGATTAAGGCCTACATCATGCGAGCACTGACAAGATGAACTTATGTCGTATTTGAACTAGTATGAAGCAATACTTCTAACTTCCATCTCCCCATCCGAATCCATCTTCCTCGGTAAATCCAAGCATTTCAGGCATCTTATGGAACTCTCCTCGTTCACGCATTAGTATCGGAACATCCGGAATTAAGTTTCCATCCACGACTGGTTGGAAGCCTTGACAAGCCGTACTGCCTATCTATCACAGTAAATTTAAGTTTTTAATATATATTTTTTTTTTGCTTTCATATGAGCAAAGCCGTTTGATATGTTGTGTGAATCAATAATGAAATACATGTATATTATATAAACATACATTTTATGTATTGGTAAGATAGTAATTTGCTTATAGAAATATATGACCGTACTGGGCATTCCACACGATGATCCTGATCAGCTATATCCTGTGCATCTTGCTGCTTCATACAGTACACGATCGCTTGCATACTCGAGTTATCGCAACCAAGTCTTTCCGCCATTTGGTACATGTAGTCCTCGGCGCCAAATTTGTCCAGCATCACCGACCAAGGGGCGATTCCTGCGCCGCTTTGTAAAATTGCGCCATGGAAAAGACCTTAATAGTCAATTTGATAAATAGCATTCTATATCTTATAATTTTCATATTAATGTATAAATTTGATTTAGCGTACAGATTTAACAACATGTTTACACGTATGTTTTTGCCCCACTTTATAATCTACCAATATACCAAAATTCGAGAAAATCATTAGCCCGCTTTGTGAATGAATTTCGTGAACGAATGGATATAGTGGCTGGCTCACGGCTTGAACAAGTGCGTAATAGCACTAATCAGAAGGCGTGAGTTTAAGCCCACTGCGGAAGGCACACATGTGGCCAACCCAATGGGTACCTGCCTCTTGAGAAGGGCACCCCACGACATATTTTGTTTTAAGTGTTACAATCACCTTGCTGTTGACTTTTCCCAAGCCAGCTGGGCTGTTTCTCATTTTCTAGCCAGCTTGGAACTAGCTAGGTCACTTTTTGCGATGATTGAAATGTTGAATATAACCGAACTACCAATGATACGTGCAAAGAATCGTTTATTAGACAATTGCAAGCATGTTTAATCGGTTTCGATATAATTATTTGCACTATTAATTGCGAAAATTAAGAAATAATAAAAAAAGTGTTCATCAGAATGCACAAATTTTAAGTTTGAAAGCATTTTAAAACATTTCCAAGCTAGCGAGAATTTTGGAGGGGGGCACCTTTTTCGGGGAACAGCTCGTGAGGTGCTTTTCTCTAGAGCATTGAAGGTTAACGCGCTCGCTGTGAGAGAGAAGTGGCGGACCCTCCCTGGCATTGCACATGAGTCTGAGCCAAACGATAAGGAAAAAGAGATGGGCTCTTTGGCTAAGATCTAGGATATAGTTTCGACTTTAACTTTTTAAAAGTTCTATATCATGGGATAGCATATGTCAAGTGCTTACCTTCGGCCTGCGGAGCAAGTTGCAGAATTCCAGTGCTTGATCCACCTGAGCTTTGTCCAAATAAGATCACTCTGTTTGGGTCACCACCAAATAAGGCAATATTGTCTCGGATCCATTTAAGAGCTAATATGTTATCCCAAAGGCCCTGGTTGCCGTTAAGAATTCCGTCACCAGTGTACGCCCAACCTATAAAATATGTAGTGTATTTGTGACATTATATTATAATATGTAATGATTATGTACCCATTCGGTCTTAAGCTTTCAAATTGACATCGAATAAATCAGAAAGAAAATATCTTTACTCAAATTTAATATATATTTAAAGGAATATATACTGTAATATGGATGTATTGTTTACTAACCGAACATCCCAAGGCGGTAGTTGAGTGACACAAAGACAACATCTCTTTCTGCAAAGAAGTAGCCAGGATACTCGGAGTTGGTTCCACCATTGAATCCACCTCCGTGAATCCATACCATCACAGGTAAAAGGTCGGTCTCCGTCCTCTTTCAATGTAGATACCAAATCGGAGTGAACGAGTTCGGAAGAATCGAAGCATATTTAGAATTATATGTTTAATAGCGTTAGAGTTGATTTTATATCACTTTTTTAAACTAAAATAAAGGAATAATTAAAATACATGCATACATGTTTCCAGGCCATGATTCAACAAGAATACACGCAGGAAAAAAATGATATAATATATGAAAACAACATGATTTAGAGTATATAAATGTGTTAATTTAATTCAATGTAAATGTTTGAAATCTATAATATCAAAGATATTTAAAAGGTTGACGAATCGTTTTAAGCAACAAAAAAAAGACAATAGTTACCTGTTTTGAGTAGACATTTAGGTGCAGACAGTCCTCATCATTGACATACAGATCCCCTATAAGGCTGCTTCCTCTCCATTGCATACACACATTGCCCGGAGTAGACGCATTGAAAATATCAGTCCAAGGCTCCGGTTCTTGTGGAGGCTAGATTCAAAAGCGATTTTATTTTTAATTATTATAATTATGATTTGTTTTAATGGTTTCAAAAAGCTATTATATGTGTGATTAAGAAATGTTTACCTTATTAACAAATAAATCGGCCATGGTAACTTCGCAAATACGTTAAGATCAGGATTATGTCATACTATAAACCTGTGTATGTAGTCAATTCAATACAAATATTCAAATGAGCAACTCAATTAAACGACAAATTTCATAATTGAAATCAGATGAAGGTTTATGCTACAAATATCACTTAAATCACCTTAACAATATATAATAATAGGTTGCCACCACTTGCCTCAAAACGGAGATCCCCGACGGGTGGCTTTGCAAACGGAATTCCCATCCACGCTTGAATTATATCTCCACTCGCCATGTTAACGTTGACGCCCTGTACTGGGCCATTCCCAGTGTCCACTATTGGCCCATTATCCAGGCCAGTTACATAGAAGAAATTCAACGCAGTTAAAAGTAATATCGTTATCATTTTACCTGAGGGAAGATATTTCAATATATTAAATATATGGGTACCTAATGCTTGGTTTTTCATTTGTGCATAGGTACATTTATATTTGGGTCACGATATCCATTCTATCATTATCAAAGGATTGGTACACACGATTCTTATAAATGGGGGAGCAGCTTATTGAGTAAATACATTTTACAAAATGTTCGGAATTTAATATTCCAAAATTTGCAGCAAAAGAACTCAATTGCTTGTCAAAGAATACTTTAACGGAAGTCGTAAGAAATCAATTCTGAAAATATACATTCATTAAACACATAGGAAATAACTTTTTGCATCAAAGTGATTATGCATCATAATATAACCCAATTTGTCCGTGTCATTAATTGTAATACTCTGTCACGACATTGTCTCAATCTTATCTGTACCCGAAACCTACATTTTGGAAAATATAGGGAACGAGTCCGCGGTATGTCATTGGTTATCATATCACCATCGATATCATATAACATGAGTCACATCGTCTCATCTTAACACACCAGCTCAGCTCCAAATACATCATACACAGCTTAACAATGGAGCGATTCGCTCATATATTATTTGCAGCGTTATTTGCGTGTGTTTATGCGCAAGGGAATGGACCCATCCGCGACACGACGTACGGCCCAGTTCAGGGCGTTGACGTCACCATGGCGAGTGGCGACGTCATTCAGACGTGGATGGCTATTCCATTTGGTCGGGCACCCGTTGGCGACTTGCGCTTTGAGGTAGATTTCATCTTGTGCCAGTAGGTTTTGTTGAAGTATATGTATACGGTTTATAAAGAGAGATTCTAATAACTCACCAATAATTTATCTTATAATTTTTGAATAAATGTTAGCGTAATCTGGCCATTTGTAAAATACATTAAATTCTCTCTGGTAAAATGCATTAATCGCCCAGAAAACATTATATCATATGACATCAACATTTGAATTTATTTCTAATGTATAGCTAACTGAATTACACTGATATTTAACTGTATGATAAAGTGACCCCCTCAAATTATTTTATCTTTTTATTTAATTAAACGGGTTTCCAATTTGATTCAACAAGTACATTTTCCGCTACCTTAAACATTCTGTCAGACAAAAGCGGTAAGTATAATCTTATTTCAATCGATTTTATATGTTATAACTTTGTCACTTTGCTGTTGCAGCGTCCGGAGCCCCCTGAGCCATGGACTGAAGTAAGGAACGCGTCTAACATCGGCTACGCATGCATGCAACCGAGCTACAATGGAAGCATCCTGTGGGATATGTATGTAAACAGTGAAGACTGCCTGCATCTTAACGTCTACTCCAAACAGGTAAAAATAAATTACACATAAAAGTGTATTATTAGAAATAAAAAAAATATGGTATGCAGAGTTGATTAAGTTGAATGGGATGGTACTGCCCTGTATAACACGTATTTCCCTTAGATTTAATGAGGATAAACTATGAAACATCTTTGCTGTGATCAAATTAAACTATAATTTCAGTTTTAAATACAATGTACACTCAATTTGATTGTGATTTCGATATAGCCGCTATCATATTTTATATATTTAACACTTTAA
The DNA here is from genome assembly GCA_001703475.1 of Hydroides elegans. Lineage (NCBI taxonomy): Eukaryota > Metazoa > Annelida > Polychaeta > Sabellida > Serpulidae > Hydroides > Hydroides elegans. The sequence continues at coordinate 9,187 of LQRL01097405.1, read as the reverse complement.
CATAACAGCCATTTTTCTTCATTAGCATACTGGTTTAATCAAATCTCCTCATTAATTAATTTACTTTTCTTTTTGATCAGCGAAGTGGAACCGAGCTTCACCCCGTCATGGTTTGGATTCACGGCGGTGGCTTTAACTACGGAACCAACTTCGAGTATCCTGGTTACTTTCTCGCTGAAAAAGATGTTGTCTTTGTGGCTCTCAACTACAGACTCGGCATGCTCGGTATGTTAATGAGTCGGCCGTGATTATATAGTTTTTAAAACAATCATCTGTTTTTGTTTCTCAACTTCTCACTAAGAGGGGCACTCACTGATTTATTTAAAACTATTGATCTCAATCTATTTATTGTTTAACGGAAGATGATCAGATATCTTTCAAATAAGCTAAACATGCGGATTTGAATCAAAATGTTTATTCTGAAATCGCAAGCAAGAAACCGAGAAAAGCTACTGCAAGCAAATATACAATCTCCTACCAGAATAAAGATTTCAAGAAATCAAATGTTTATTAGGTGTTTTCTCTCACAGATTCGTTAACAGAGACTTAATTAAGATACATCTGCATTGATTGATATATTTACAAATATTATCCTAAAGTTGAAAAGATCGTTTCGAAAAAAAATCTTTGTTCTGTTCGGGAAAAGTTGCAAGCAAAAAACATTCACCCGAATAAACCGTTGAGTACCCTCGCACTAAGACACTGGACGCAACTGGGAACCTTGCCGAGGCACCCTAGAATTATATGTTCTTGTGGTAGTGATGATGCTATTTTAAGATCACATCGTAATGGAATTTATTAATCTATAAGCATGTTACTCACATGATGACATTTGCGCGAAAACAAACAGCAAATATCTTTATTAAAAATAACATATTCAATCGTTATTTTGGTGTTCAAATAGTTAACATCAATTTGGTTAAAGGGTGGGCCTATACAGCTGACGGCGTTTTAAACGGCAATCAGGGTCTTTGGGACAACATCCTGGCTTTGGAATGGATCCGAGACAACATTGAAGCCTTTGGGGGCGACCCAAACAGGGTGATTCTATTTGGCCAGAGTTCCGGTGGGTCTAGCACTGGGATCCTACAGCATGCTCCCCAGGCAGAAGGTAAACTTTGTTGATTAGTAAAGAACGTTAATGATTAAATTTATGTTTGCTCGGTTTGAAGTGTTTTTGATCGATTCATCATTCCGCTTTTTGTTTCGTTACATAATCACCCCTTTTTGACGGAGACGTCAGTTGACCTCAAATATCCAACACTACTTCTTCCCTTCAAGAGTATCCCTCTCATAAAACGTAGAAATATTAAGAAAATCATGCACCCTGAACTTATCTTTCATAATCTATTTAAATATATTTACCCTAAAGCGGGATTCAATTTTGCCGCATTTCGCAGGTCTCTTCCACGGCGCAATCTTGCAAAGCGGCGCCGGCATCGCCCCTTGGTCGGTAATGCTGGAGAAATTCGGTGCCGAGGACTACATGTACCAAATGGCGGATAAATTCGGTTGCGATAATTCCAGCATGCAGGCGATCGTGGACTGCATGAGACAACAGGATGCACAAGACATTGCAGACCAGGATTCTGTGGAATGTCCGGTAAGGAAACTGTAAAGGACAATGACATTAACATTCTATTATTTTATTGGTGACTTATTCGCATATGTATATCCTAGTGTTTAAGGCATTTGAGATTGTGATTTTTAAAGGTTTGCCGTTTTGGCGTTTATAGGGATATGTTAGTGATAAAGGTATCATTACATTCTATGAACACATTGTTAAACGATCCTATCGTTATTTATTGATTTTGAGTTGTGTAACAATGTTTTATGACAGGTTCGAATGTTGCGGAATGTTCCGAATAATGTCGGTTTTTCCATGTTCCGTATTTAGTTATCTAAGGTTGCTTTTATAAGTAAAGGCACTATTATGGTGCTTTATGGTATTTATATTTATACTAATTGCATTTGGTTCTATTTTAAGCTCTTAAAAGTACTTTAATCGTAGTGTGTTTATTGGATTTCTAGAAGCTCATTCTTCCGCACTAAATATTTTGGGCACCATCACGTGGCCTAGGGTTCTGCTTGGGCACCATCCAAAAGGTATAAATAGGGGTCAGGATTAGCTGTGATTTT
>LQRL01097404.1:0-14050 GCA_001703475.1 Hydroides elegans | reverse complement strand
TCCGGATGGACATTTGCAAAGTAGAATGTGGCCTTTCTAAATAGTAATTCACTTTGAAACAAAATCTGGAAACCAACAGGGGGTTTCCCCAAATTTATTGGGTTTAGTGACGCGTTTTATCATGAGATGCGACTTCAAAATTTCCATGTATCAATAAATGTCACACAAGAGCGGGGCAAAGGGAAACCCAGGGGCCCTGTAACAAATTCGATAAGTAAGAGGAACCTCGTTGTAAGATTTAGGAAAAAAAATAATTTTGCTAAAGCCGTTAAAGCTCTCTAACGATTTCTGTTTTGAGCAAAACGGTATATACTTCTAGTCACCCGTTCTCGCCAACAGATATTACCAGGGCCCTCATCAGAGCTACAAGACCTGGATGCCTTTGTGCATAGGCAACGTTTCCACAAAGTCAATCGATTTTAAATAAATACAGATGAATTATAAGACATTTAGATATGTTACATCCGACAAAACCCAATATCAATTATTTGTTATAGTCCATGTTTTTTGTCCATGTTTTTTATTTTTACAAATTCCGACTGAAACATAAATTATTTTAAGGTTTTGCTATGTTTCCGTTCCAAGACAGGATCATCGACACATTCTATAAAACAGATCCGTCACAGATCGCCCCTTACCAACCAGAATTTCCAAGACACATTCACCGGGTGCCGGTGTGGCGTTAGTGCCTGATCAGTGGTTAACGGCGTCGCAAGTGTCAGAGAAATGACATCCTGCCGCGCCTTATTTAATTACACACACCGCCATCATTTGCACCATCAATGTTCATTGCGTCGCATTAAAAAAAGAACGAAGGATCGGGAGCACAAGAAAACACTACGTTGCATTTAAAAGAAAGAGCGAGGGATCGGGGGTAAGAGAAGAAAGCACGCCAAACCAGGGTGTCACGTATGACGCCAAACAGGAAAATAACTTGCAAGTTGAATTTCCCCCTTTTTAGGAAGGTCTCCTTAAGGTTGCCACAGTTTTGTGATGGATAGTTGCCTTAATTTGATTAGCGCTGAGAGGGATTAGAGTATAGCCTGAGCTGGCCCGGGGCAGGGTTACTCCTCCTTTGTAACCACTCATGTTACCCAAAGGCAGTATTGCTATCAATGTTTGTCGTTGTTGCGACGTCGCGAAAGATATGGCATTGTAAAGACGTTGTGTTTGATTGTAAATCAAACTTTGAGCGTAATATTCCGTTGCAATATCTTGGCAAGTAAATCATATTGATATATTTAAGGCAAATCGCATTCGGAGCTGCAATGAAACGCGACGTTCAGCAATCTTCATTTATTTACTCTTTACATTACCCCTTTTCTGGGTTGGTTTACAGATGTAAATCAACGCAATGACGTTAGTGATATAATGGATGGCGAAAGGAAATAACATATTCTAGGAAATGACTGTTTAATCCAAAGATTTTTTAATGTTATTAGTTATTGAATATGTTAAATTCAATAAAAGTATAATTACAGAAGACCACGGTTAATTTGAACACGGATAATTTGAATTTCGTTATAATTTAAACTGTTTTCTCGGTCCCGATTTTGTATTTTCCTCTATTTATACCAAATTTCATTCGGATAATTTCAAGTTCGGATAACTTGAACTAAATCTTCCGGTCCCCAGCACTTCAAATTACCCGTGGTGCATTGTATACATGTATATGTCAAAATTACTAATATGGTGCATGATTCAGGGGATGATCGCAAATTGGGATAGCGTCGTTCTGCCACAGGCGGAAGTGTCGATTCTCATAAAACCAACCCTTACAACATTTTAGCCGATGTACTAGAGCATACGAATCAAATATGAAAGAAGATGGGCTTGTCTTTTTGATTAGTTATGCTTTTGTGTGAAATCGAATATTGTCCGAGGAAAGTTATTCCTTAGTCATTTATGATAAATATGTTACTTATAAGCTATAACTGGATTTACCCTAGATAAGTACAAAGGGTTCTGAATATAATGGAAAATGTTTGTAACTTTTTATGTTCTAATCGATTACCGTAATGGTCGAGAATTCAATGGATATGATCATAAAATGTGTTTCGCGTTTTTTTCATGATAGTAAAACACATTTTCTTGACAAAGTCATGATATCAAACGACACGGAGAACAATAAGTGTCCATTGAACTTATTTTATGTTTAAATTTGCAATGATGCTGCTCGATAGTACTAAACAAACACTGTAAATGCGATGATATTAATTGTTGAACGTCTGGAGTATTTGCCCTGGCTGCAATTTATATTTGTGAACACACAAGAAGTTGAGAGCGGTTTGTGGCTCCTCAAATATAATCTTGCGTCAAGAGCTCTTGTGAGTGGAATGATTTCTATTTTGAAAAAAAAGGACAAATTGTTACTAGTTTTTAATGAAATCCGCAAATCCATGCTCGAGCATTTTAACTTTGTGATGATATAGCTTAGTAAAAGGGTTACACATGTATGTTAGGAGATGAAATCCTGGCTGAAAATAAAAAAAGTCCTTAATTGCCCGTTATTTATTGTCTTTTATATAATTGAGTATGCATACGGATATTAAATTCAGCCGTATGAATATACCACATCACTTTTATGATTATGGCAGCGGATTCCGTTTGTGGAATATTCGCGATATAATAATTTTACTAATATCGGCGACATTTTTTATCACAACAACAATATGTTACACTACGAAGAAAAGCCACCATCGAATAAAAGCCACCATCAATGAATTTAAATGCTGATTAATCAAATGTATTTTACCTTTATGACAGGAATAACTAGCATTGAGGTAGGAAGTGACATCTCGGGAACATTTCACAGGGGCGTTGATGGCAAGTTCGTCCAGCTCCCCATCGGGAATGGTTATGTCACATTCTCGCCTGTACAAAGTATGCCCCATTTCATTATTACACATAGATGATTTAAGATATTTATAGAGCATATAAAATGTCATAGTACTACTCTGTTTTTTTCTTTTTATTCACTCAAGAAATATTATCAGTTCATTGCAATACAAGTACATCGAAACAAGTTCTTAACTAATTCACATGAATATATAATCAGTACATTGCGATACTATTAACATTTTGTTATTTTTTTATAACATCAGGGAAAGAGTGTTTTTGTTGTTGTTTTGCTGCAAAGTCATATTTAAGCTCACTTAGTACTACTCAGTACTACTCTTTATCTATCAAGAAGTGTTTAGTTCCAGGCAGAATGAATAACGTGCAGCCTGCTTAAAGTCATAATGAATATCTTACAAGTTGCGACAATATTCCAAAATATGGCCATACTTTGTGTGAACATGTATATGAATTTTGCCACATTTTATGTTTGAAATTTCCCATCTTACTCACGTTTACAGACGCATAATTTTCGTGTGAACGCATCAACAATTTGGCATAAAAAATACCTGCCAGAGCAGCGACGATCCATTTCGCGCAGCACATCGGCTCCGCAACCGATGTATCCCAAATCATCCTTGGCGCATTCACCCAGACGCATGCGTCCGTACATCGCCGCTTCCATGACAACGAGCTCGCCGTTTCCTTGGCAACGCGGCGCAAAGAGTTGAGCACCGCAGGTGGCTACCATAGGGCCCGGAGGAAACTGGCCTGCGAAATAGGGGACCGATTATTTAATATATGGGCGATTCAAATGAAAAAGCCATGCAGGCTATTAAGATATTGGCTTCATTTGGAATAATATTTGTCGTTTTTTTTGAAAGGCTAAACCAACCAATCAATATATCAATATACGAAAGGGTAGAGTCTACCGATTTAAAGTCATTCATTAAGAAAAGGGAATTATATTTTGGGGTAGGAGATGATGTGATTTTCTTAGCAGATAGTTGAGTAAGATAGAAACCGAAATTGAATGAGTTAGTCATGAAAGGGTCTGTAAGTGAACATGACAAGACGGCCAGTCAGTTAGTTGGCCTTTATAGAAGCATTGACAGGCCGGGAAATTGGGTTAGGCGCTCTAAAGCTGAGCGGTGGATTTGGTTACCCTTTGAAGGCGGGTTGGGTTTACCGTAAGACGGAGTTGTGACGTTAAATTGCCAAACCTTACATGGTATAACGAATCCATGAAGCTTCGAATCCAACACCTCCTAATTAAGGGCCAGTTGATTATTCCATGGTCAATGTTTATTTCGAAAATATAAACACTTTCTAATTATTAATGTCTCACATAAGCGTAGAGTTTTGATGTCGGTTCATGAATTGAATATTAGATTGAATATTAATGAGGTGAACAATGATTCATAACATTTCATGGCATATTGATATACAAATTGAAACTGTTTAAACAGTGGGGCTATGCCTTGGTAACTTTTCACCGGACTAGATTCTTACAATTTATTTCGAACCACTCTTCTGATTTTCCTACTGTATAGAAGGAACTACATGTAGCATCCCGTAAGTGATACGTATAATTGAATTACTCCTCATACCTGTCATTTACATTGTAATATGATGATGTCGCAAAATAAAATCTGTTATCATCTATGCCTTGTTTGAAATGCTGCGATCATCTTAGTAATAACCATATTTTATCGACCTTAGATTTGATCCCATAATTATATAATTTTAGGTGGATTATTTCGAGCCAACTTGAGCTAATTTAATATCTTTTAAAGATGCAACTTGATCGTTAACTTTGATATTTCGCGAACAAAAATGTATTAATCAGGCGTTCACTTTGCTTCCTCATTAGCATGTTAAACTATGCATTTCTGCGCAAAACTCCGCAATGTAACACCCTTATAATTATATATGCAATACATAAATATACGCCAACTAGTCTTGAATTACTAATTCTAAATGTAATGAATATGCCTTTTTATTAAAAAATATTAGTATAATTTCAAACAGAAGCATTTCTTAGCTTTACATCTAGAATACATAATAAGATTCTTACCCGATGTATAACTGCCAGAGGTGGGAAAGATGAATGCTAGAGCCAGAATGCTCCAACAAAACAATATAGTTCCGGTTGCCATGTCCATTGTCATTGTGTTTTATTAATTGATGTTAAAATTTTCGTCTTAAACTATAATTAAATGTAGTTGTTTTCGAGTCACCTGGTAATTAAGCCAATAATAATTTATGAATAAACGTTTTTAGTTGGTTAGTATCCTTTTGATATTTAAGAAGACTCATGTGATATAGATATTAGCATACGGGGGCTTATGGCGTTTCAACAATAAATGATTAATTTTGATATACGTATCCACAATAATGCATATACAAGAATATCTAATAATAATAATATCGATAAACCATATCCGACTCCTTTAAATAGCAGTTAAAGTCATATATCCGCTTTCTCATTCGCCGCCAAAACGTGAGATAGGAGAGGGTGCCCAGTGGCTTGTGTCATATTCGCGGGCAGTCAGGCGCAGAGAATGAGAAATGACAATCTGACGGTATCCGAAATCACTTTGTGTCGTTTGACAATAAAAGCACCCCCTTGGCGGTGGGGGCAACCCACCAACAAAATAAAAACGGGCTATAGACGATTATTCACATTTACAGATTACACTTCGCCGCGAATAAAGATATCGCGGCGGCCACTGGCTCCCTGAAGTCAAATCCAAACCCTTCGATGATCGACACATAAATCAATGATATGTCCACTGCAAACTCCCCTTGCGCATAACCAACCCCATTAACCACACCGAGAAAGATTTACAGCTTCTCCTCCCGAAGCAAAGGAAAAACGATATAGGTATCAGCTCCTTGTTAAATGATAGATCCACATTTTCTTAAACCTTGCTCATTTCTTTGCGCGCGTATCCCTTAAATGCAATTACAATAATTACCACGCAATGCTGAGAATATAAGTGAGAGGACTCGCGTGACAAGACGCTGTTTAATTTACCACACTGCCGTTCTATTTAGCGTGTGCCGTGGAGCAATGATGGACGATTTGTTGTCGAATTTTCGTCCGTTTGATCTTCTCACACCTTGTTCCGTACACGACATTGTTCCGTAATGACATTTTTAAAACTCTTGAAACCGCAGAAATATACACCTACACAAAATCTCTACGGTTGAATTCATCAGTCTATAAAAACTATTTTGCCCTTGCTTTTGATTTTAATATTATGTGTTAATTAAAGTGAAATTATATAACGATTTCTATTTAAAGGTATAATTCTATTTAAATTAAAGTGATACATGTTTAAGTGGAAAATCATGGTAGTTTAGAAACGTGTGTATTTTTATTTGAAGTGAGTAAAACTGATTTTCCGAAATGAAGTATGTCCAAGGATTCGCAATGTTTGAAAATGTTCTAAATGTTCAAAGTAAAGGGACATATAGGGAAATTAAAGTACGAATATGAAATGAGTCATAAACAATATTAAGAATCGTTCGATGTGATAGCGTTCAAAATGTTCTAGGGTTCAAAGTTAATAAAACTATGCGATGATAACAGTGTAGTTTCCACAAGATTTTGACATGTTTATCAATAGTTTGATAAACAAATGTTTTTGTTCGAACCGAACAAAATCCATGGAATGCGTTCAAAATGTTCTAAGGTTCAAAGTAAAAAAAAGAAAACAGGTGTTTGCGTAAGTAAGGATGAAAAAAGCAGGTGACTGCTCGTACCAGTTGTTCGTGACTCCACTGTGACGCAATAATTGAAGGGCTCCGTGCAACAATGTGTCTGAAATTGACATTTTGAAATTGAAATTGACATTCTGAGAAAACGGGCATTGAATATTTTTACATTGATCATTTATATAAAGATTGGCATGTGGCCAAACGGCAATGTTATTATGATCGCATCGATTTCCTAGCTTTATTCAAGTATATAAAATGGATCTATAATCTAGTGACATTTTGCAAAGCATTTTAGCGAAACATGTTAAGTCGACTTAACACATTGTTGCACGGAGCCCTTCAATTGTTGTGACGTGTATGTTATGTTTTTTATCAATAACTATTACGAAACGATAACGTTATTTTATGCATTATCTTTTATTCTAAAAGACCAATGTTATTTGTTTAGAACATAAAATAGATATAAAAATCAAAAGTAAACATTATATTCACTTTCTACTTCTAAAAAGCATTACAATTAATTTTGAACCTTAGAACATTTTGAACGGCATATCCATCAAACGTTCAAAGTGACGTTCCCATTGGGCTTACCATGATGGTACACCTTAAATTATATTTTAACTTTGAACATCTAGAACATTAAGAACATTTTCGAACATTGAAAATCCTTGGACATGAATGTCCGAAATTGGTGTTTGTAAAACAAGCGGTTTCACACGCAATGAGTTGTGTTTTAGAGTTGTAAGACGAGGGGTCCCGTAAAGCCTCCTGCAATATTCAGGAGCCGTGGTAAAGGAGACTTCTGTGGAGTCACACGCAAGGGCGGAGAGTACTGTGTAAATGTGATGTACTGGATCACTAGTTTGGATATAATACGGCATTATAAAACTATCAAATCCAACTATCAAATCCAATTAATCCAAAGATAATTACTTTGAGTTGATATGCCATATTTTAAACATAAACCTTAAGTGAAATATGTACATTATTAATATTTACTGACGGAATAATCAATAGAGGTTATATCATTGCTGGATTTGTGTGTTTTAGATAACAAATAACACTATTTTGATTATTCTTTTTATAAATTTGATAATAGAAAAAAATAGGAAGGCAAATATCTTAAAAACAATTTGCATTCGAAATGATAGGTTTGCAACCGAATCCAGTTGAGTCGAATCCATACACCGCCTCCAGCTCTCACGGAAGAGCCCTTATCCACACTCACCGTCAAAAAGCTCTAATGCTACTTTAGCATGAAACGCTCTTACTTTCGCACCAAAGGCTTTCAATTATGAGCGCTACGGCAAAACCCATCCAGCTTAAACGGAATCTAGGATGACTTAAACAGATGAGTAATTCAGTCTCCGCTTTTTATGCTTTCATTTTTATGACTTTTCTTGCCCTCGCTCGCTTGAGTTAAAGAAATGGGTATCAGAGATGGGTATCAAATTAATTGCGTTAAGGTTCATTTTTCCGGCACCTGTGTTTTAGTGAGATGTAGCTGGAGGAGAGATGAATGGAAACCACGTGGCAAGCTACGTTCTTGCATAGTTGCGAATCTCGCTAAATATGACGTCGAAACATATTAAGTTGTTCAAAGGAATTCCATTCAAATGTTTCAACTTTCAGTCTATTTAATCAACATAAAATTGCTTTTTGCAGAGTGACGATATTTCAATTGTAAACGTTTTCTCAATGTTGCAAGAGCGCTACGCAATATGACGCACATGTAACCGAACAATAACGTTTAGGCAGCTCTGCCATAATGTTACGTGTTATTATGATTCCATGTGATTGAACACTATGCACCAAAACTACAACACAGTTACGTAATAGCGCTACGTTTATTTAGTGTTTGTTATAAATTATTGACATAGAAGAACTGTGAATTTTAACCATTTGTTTAAAAACCGAGACGCATTTTCTAGCTACATCAAATTCATAAGACATGCATTTAAAATGGATCGAGGTAAGTATACGAAATTTAAGATATTGCCACAGAAATCTAAACCCATTTCAACTATGTAATTTCATCATCTATTCAAAATGTCACAGAGCTGAAATGTTGATAGTGCTCCATTCAATGATATCTCAAATGAACATGGAATATAATGTTTCGGGTGAATATATTTAATCTAAGAATATATCTTCCCGTTTATTTGTTTAATGTTTTATGGAAACAATATAATTGCATGATCGTATTTCTCATAAACAAGAAAACTCATCTCATGGCAGAGCTAACGACGTAGTGCAAATAAAAAAAAGGAACACGGAGTCATTTCAGTGTGTCAAAACACACGGCTATGTCGCCAAAAGCCACCATTAAACATTAAGTAATTAGAGTAATGGCCTCGCGTCTTAGAATCCATTTGCGACCTTTTACGACACCCTAAGTATGACAAACGACAATCTTTTCCTAGATTAATTCACGGAAAGGGATGCGTTGTTTCGCTTTACTTAACGGTCATTCTATTACGAAAGGACGTTGCTAAAACTGGTCATGTTGCATTTGGTATATTTCAGGGATGTACAATTACTAGGCATTTAATGAATATAGGCAAGTTCGATCCACGAACCATTATTAAATGCAAGTAATTTCTTGGAAGATTATATTTGTAAATTATATGTAAAAACATATAATTTAAAGTATAAAAGGTACCACAGAAAACTGTATTCTTATGTGTTAGAACACATTAACATTGATACGGAACATATTTAAGAAATTCATATTAAATTTTGTCTCTGTACATACAAAAATGGATGCTCTGTATATTTTTTTTTATATAAAACTTACCATTCACATGATTACAAAATCGAATTTTGACTATTTCGTTTTGCATTTCTTACACCATTTTTTATATGTTAAAACAGGAACACACCATTCAGAGTCCGCAACAGTTATCAAATGTCATCTTCCTGGAATCTTCTACATTAACGCATTGAAATAAATAGAAGTCCTTTTCCTAGCCGGAAGCCCGGGGACAAGTGATTCATGGTTGTTGTCACCACGCTGGCTAATTATGTCGTGTTGCCGCTTGGTTGTGTCAACAAACGAGGCGCAACGAAAGCCAAAGAATGTTTTGTTTTGTTTGATTAGCTGCATGTCCGGCCTGGGAGCTCAGGCGTCGATCCGTCTAGATGCTCGATCGAAATGTTTATTATTATTTTTTTACAAAGCGGTCTTAATCTCGTCAACCTTTTGAGCGGTATTTGTGGTTACAATTCGAAATGAATAAAAACATAATATAATGTATTGCATTCTAGATACTTTGACGCCACTTCCTCGGCATCTTTGGACATGTCGCCTCTATTGAAAATTATCATTCTAAATGACAGTCCATTTTGGTCACTTCTTTACCAATACAATTGTATTCCTTGTCCTATTTATTGAAATTACGTGTATTATTATCTATATATTATTTGTTATCATTGTTCATTATCTTTATTCAGTATTATTATGATTAATATTATTATTATCATTATAATTATTGATATTATCAATTATATAACTATCAAATTATTAGTCCGGTCGGTAATACCACCCAAATATGATTCCGTGTGCATCGCGTGTTAAATCTTGAAACTATGCATTTTCTGAATGGTCTTTTGGTACTCTTTTAAATAAAATATGTTTCCATTTTTTATTTTGAATATTAAGGTATGAAAATTACGATGGCCGAAAAGCTCATTTTAGCAAGAAAAACGTCGCTGATAATTAACGTAACAATTTATTTGAACCAAATTCGCTTTAGATAAACATTTAAAACAGCTTCTAAGACTAAAACGAGAACATGACCAATCATTCATTACCCCCTGATTATGATTTAGAAAATTACGATGGCCGGTGTAACGGATTCAAGCTACCCCCCTAATTATTACCTCCCCGGTAATCTCAATCCGGTTTCAAGCTACCTCCCGGTAATCTGATACCGGTTTGAGGCTACCTCCCCGGTAATTTGAATCCGATTTGAAGCTACCCCCACCGGTTTGAAACTACCCCCTCCTATTTTTTTCATTTTATTATTTTTTTGTAATTGAATAGTTTATCAATCGATATAATAATGCAATATGACACCAAATTGTGCCACACTAATCCTTTAAGCCTAAAAGGGGGGTTGTGCACGTTGTATAAACAGAAGGGCCGTTAAAGTGTGACACCAATCCCGAATACTCCGATGACTCTATGTGCTTGTTCGATGTTCACAAATAAATTAAAATGTTTATACATTTATATCAATGTGTGATTTGAGAATAATAAAATAAATGATTCGAGTTGGCAACATCGAAATGTATTTATGTATATTGGGCAAAACGTTTAGATAACTGTGTTAATTTAGAATAGAAAAATATATGTTACGAGTTTTAAAAAATCGTTTTATTTATGTATTTTCGTAGAATTCAAATACTTCCTATTTAAACTAAAGCAAACAAATTATTAATAACATCCAAGAATCTGTTGACTGTGAACATGGAACAAGCAAACATACTTGGGTGATCAGTTGGGATCAGTATCATGCTATCACAATCCTTTGTTCATGCGAAGCGCACAACCCCTTCTGGGTTTAGGAGATTAATACAAACAAATATGATACAAAATAACCTTACAATATGAGTTAGAATAAAAAACGTTAAAAAAATAATGAAAATAAAAATTTGGGGAGGGGGTAGTTTCAAACCGGTGGGGGTAACTTCAAACCGGCTTCAAATTACCGGGGAGGTAGCCTCAAACCGGTATCAGATAACCGGGGGTAGCTTGAAACTGGGGGTAGCTTGAACCTTTACACCGGGAAGTGTATTTTTCATAGCTTAGAATCACCATATGTCAAACATCGGTATAACTACCGATGGTTACAAATAGATAATAATATCAAAATAGATATGACTATCATTTATTATAACACACATATTTGGTCAATTATCTAAATTACGATGGCATCCAAGCACGGTACATTAATAATCTATATATCATATGATAAGGAATTTAGGAATATTAAGCATCTTTTTCAACATGTTTTATACAGGATTGATGTTATGTAAGACCACATAAACAATTTTTTTCTTACCAAAAATACTTTTGAAAAAATACGATGGCCGGAAAGTGCGATTTATTTGTATAGCTAACGATTAGTGTTAGTGTTGCACGTTACTCTAGCATTCTATGAATCATATGCACAGACAAACATATTACAAATATAACCCCTAAATAATCTCTACGACTTGTATGCAGGATTATTTAGACAAATTTCAAACTCATAATACCGCATAGAGATCCGTTTATGTATTCTTATGTGTTTTGTCAATTAATTTACTAATATGAATTCTAAACTCAATTTCTTCAACTAAAATTAGTTTTGAAATCTGACAATGTATAAGCTATCGTACTATTGAAATTGTAGTAATTGGCATTTGTCATTTAGATTAATGTTTAATCGCAAATATTCTCTCATGAAGAAGAGGAGATAAATATTAATAATATAAATAAAGCATTATGCAATTCAACCTGTGTGAAAATATAGATTACAGATGTATTGGTATCTTATATTGATATACAATCCGACATGGCCACACTTGTTGTTCTTCTGACAGCATTTTATACGTTTATGATCATTTATATAATGAGGCGATATTTTCGAATGCTAAAAAGCTAAAGCTGATTAGAAAAAAGTTAGAATTAATGACCGTAGCTTTAAATAGCGTCCTGGTCATTGTTTGGAGTTTAGATCTATTGACATTTGGAGCTTTTTCCCGACTCTGTTTCGGCTCAAAATCTATGAAAATGATAACTAAGCTCCTCACCCGACATCTTGAATATAAGGAGTGTTCTACAGGTTTCGTTGAAAGTGAAAGAAGGATATATTCTTATTCGCAAAAATAATATATTACATTTGTAATTGTCAAAAGTAACTAAGCAGTCAACTGCGTATTTAAGTGCAAATTTGAACTTTCAAGCATCAAAATGATAAAAGATATAACTGGTTTTCTGTGCACCAAAGCTCCAATACACGAACCAGCAAAGTCAAAACGTTGAAACAGTAAATGAATCACGATGATGGCATATGAAATATATCAGTGAATGATTGCATCACAAGACCCGCATCTTTCTCTCCGTCGATCTCATGAACTGAATTTATGATGTTAATGCCAGTCATGTGTATATTTTTGCATGTCTCCAGATTTCTGGTTTTCCTCATAGCGATATTGACGCTCTATAGTATTCGTAGTATGATAAATATGCTTATGAAATTAAAATACGATATTTGTGTATATCCACAGCGGGGTTTCCTACTGATTAATATGTGCAAAATGAATACGAAGCGAAGTACCGGAATTATTCAATAGTTTACGAATTATATATGAAAGAGTGTAAGGGTTGGCAAAGACATAATGAATCGTTAATTAATCAGCATATTAAGATCACTAGTTTATTCACTGTCAGATTTCAAATGTAATTTGTTTTTGTTTTTTTTTTACATTTAGAAGCAGAAATTGAGTTTACAAATCGAAACAATTGCTTTATTATCCATGTCTGCATTGTAAATAA
This sequence comes from Hydroides elegans, assembly GCA_001703475.1. NCBI lineage: Eukaryota > Metazoa > Annelida > Polychaeta > Sabellida > Serpulidae > Hydroides > Hydroides elegans. The sequence goes on along the minus strand of LQRL01097404.1, from coordinate 942 downwards.
TTGACAAAGCACATAAGAATACACAAAACGGATCACTATGCGATATCTATATGAGTTTACGATTGGTCTGAATCATCATGTATACAAGTAGCAGAGATTATTTTAAGGGTTATATATTTTTAATGTGTTTCATATGATTTACAGAATGCTAGAGTAACGTGCTTATGGGCCATCGTAATTTAGCGACACGATAAAAAGTGTAACAAAGTTATGACAGAATGATGGATATCATGTAGTTTAGTGCTATTATCGATTTGTGAACGTCGATAGTTATACTGATTCTTGAGAAACACTGATTGTTAGCCATACAAATAAATTGCACTTTCCGGCCATCATATGTTTTTTAGGCCATCGTATTTCGGAAGGCTTTTCTGGTTAGAAAAATTATTTATGTGATTATGTGATTTTAATACATAAAATCAATCCTATATAAAACATGTTGATATAGATCCTTAATATTCCTAGATTCCTAATCATATGATTTATTTATTATTAATGTACCGTGCTTAGATGCCATCGTAATTTAGTTAATTACCCAAAATTGTGTGTTGTAAAAAAATATAGCCATATTTATTTTGATATTATTATCTATTGTAACAATCGGCAGTTATACCGTGATTCATATCGTGACATATCGTGATTCTAAGCATATCGTGATTCTAAGCTATGAAAAATACACTTCCCGGCCATCGTATTTTTTAAAATCGTAATCATGGGGTAATGAATGATTGGTCATGTTCTCAATGTAGTCTTAGACGCTGTTTAGGTGTTTATCTGAAGCGAATTGGTTTATCCTAAAGTCTTATGATATTCTACTAAGAAATCCTCCCAAGTATCGTGCTTTTATCCTTGGATGAAGGACCTTTTCGCGAAGATTTTGATATCTATTAGATAATCAAAAGACCAAACTAAAAAACATGTAGGTAGCGGGCTAATCCCGGG
>LQRL01097395.1:4815-23891 GCA_001703475.1 Hydroides elegans | reverse complement strand
TATCCATAAATTTTGTGTTTTTGATAGTTTTTGTGTACAATTTGGGCCTTATATTTTTTAACCTTTATCTCCGTCAAGACTGATGATGTGGTGCCTGTACCTATTGAGCCGTTCACCTTCCAGCTTTTCAGGCCGTTACAAGCGCAAGACGAGCTTAACGGATTGATTATGAAGATTGACCCGAAGGAGGAAATCCAAAGTAAGAACAAAGGAATCGAAATAATATTTGAAGAGCACCTCACGAGGTGTTCCTCAAAAAAAGGTGTTCCTTTTCAAAATTGATCTAGCTACAAACGTTCGAAAATTGGCTTCAAGCTACAAGAATTTGAGGAACACCTTTTTAAAATTGTGTCTATTTTTGCCAATTCTATCGACAATTTTCATTTAAGTTTCATGCAGAGATATGTATCTAGGGAAGATAAACTTAAATATATGTGAAAATTGGTCATGTATATAGATGACCAATTTTCATATTTCAAAAAAGGTGTTTCTCTCCGGATTCGAGCTAGCTAGATGAGCGCAATGAGCCCAGCTATCTACAAAAATAGGAACGCCTTTTTGTAAAAAATATTTTTCTAAACTCGATTATTTTTTTGCTCATTTCAATGTATTAAGTGGTTTTATATTCAAATTAACACTTTAAAAAAATTGTCGTGGGGTGCCCTTCATATTTTACAAAAAAAATCTCATAGAGTTCTAATGGGATTAAAAATAATACTTACACTAGAGAATTATGCTCGTAGAGCATAATAATCTGATTTCTTTTGATAATTAGATAATTAATCTTTAAATGAATACCATTTCACGAGCTGTTCCCCCAAAAAAGGTGATCCCACAAAATTCAAGCTGGCTTGGAGATCCGTTCTAGCTTGGATATTTTAGCAGTTTGAGGAACACCATTTCGGATATTTTATTATTTTTTGTAATAATTAGCGAGAATTCTTTTTTGAAATTGATTAAATTTGCTTGCAAGTTTCTGATCAACTGTTATTTGCAATATATTATAGAATATAACAAAGCATTTAATCGAAAGATCATAATGAACAGGGGACGAAGGGTAAATTCTTTAAGCAGCACTTGATTCTTTATCTTGTTTTGGGTCAATCAAGTTGTTTATTAAATGTGCAAGGTAAGTTATTAAAGAGAAATCTTTAAATGAATACCATTTCACGAGCTGTTCCCCCCAAAAAAGGTTATCCCACCAAATTCCAGCTGGCTTGGAGAAAATCCGTTCAAGCTTGGATATTATAGCAGTTTGAGGAACACCATTTTGGATGTTTTATTGATTTTCGTAATAATTAGCGAGAATTCTTTTTTGAAATTGATTAAATTTGCTTGCAATTATTTGCAATATATTATAGGTGATTTAGTTATATTCGGCATTTCAATTTTCTCAAAAGGTGCTCCTTTTCTATTCCAAGCTGGCTAGAAAAGAAGCTGGCTTGGAAAAGAAATAAACACCTTTTTGCAAAATGTTAATGTTCAAAAAGCATTATTTTATTGTTATTCGTGATTGTAATGTTTAAAGGTGATTTAACAACTCTCTGAAAAAATGTGGCGTGGAGTGTCCTTCTTTAAATGCTTCATTTGAAATCTTAAAATTGAAACTGTATTGCCCTTTTCGGCAATGACCATTTTGTCTTAACTAACAACAACAAACAGGTAACTTTCTTTAACACACAGTTGTAATGTAGTTAATTGATTGACTATAAGCAGTGCTCAAATTGAGCAAATATTACAGCAGTTTCTATTTTTCTTAAAATAGCCGCTACATCGTTCTTTAAGTTGGCGATTGATGTATTGCGTCATTGCTTTGTTTACTGCATCAAGCTCTCTGATTGCGTGTCGCATTACCTAATAGCATCATTACCACCTCCTAGCCCCGCCCACTTTGTATTGGGGTGTGACACTGGGGTAATAGATCACAGGAGTGATTGACAGTTGGAGCAACATGCACATAATTCATAGTCTGACTTCACTTTGTAACCTAACTCTGTTTTCCCATTGTTTTATATGACATTTGAAAGAATCGATTCCGGTTAAAATGTATTAAGAATACGGGCCCGGGTTTAAGTGCTGGTAGATATTTTAATCAGAAAGACACACTTTTAAATCAAAAACTTTTTTAAAAATCATATATTTAACAAACTATGTTACAAAACATATCAAATATCAGCCGAGCATAAACTTTAAGATATGTTTTATGCCTAGATGCAATTTTAATGTTATTTACTACTCTCGAAGAATAAGTTTTCTGTTCTACAAAACATTATTTTTTACCGCCTGTAAATAATCTTTATATACTCATCTTTATGATAAAATTTATATTTGAAATGTAATTATTCTCATCATGACCATCAATTATGTTAAATGTATCATGATTATTATCATAATCATAATCATTTAGTCGCGTTTCTTGTCTCTCAGTCAGATATTTTTTCAGTGACTTAGGTGACTTAAGATAAAACGTGCGTCTTTTCTCTCAGTCGAATAATTTATTTTAGTCAAGTAAGTCAAATCTTCAGTCAACTTAAGGCTCACTGAAATGAATTAATTTTGTCGGTATCCGCCCAAAAAGTTTCCGCACAAAAAGTTTCCGGCCATAAAGTTTCCGAAATTGATAACATGGGACAAAAAGTTTCCATCCAAAAAGTGCCTTTATATTCAACTTGTGCAAAAAAAGTAAATTTCCTATTTGCTTTCGGCCCTACAAAACTGCTAATATTATAATGAGAAAAATGATATTGTTCATTATCTTTATTTAGATAGTTTTGGCTAGAAACTGGCCGGAATCTTTTTTGGTGGAAATTGTTTGGGCCGTATTCAATTTTGTCACATGACACACTGTTTTGATTTAACGTTTTGTTATAATTTATTTTAATTCATATTTTATCCTTTAATATTGGGTTTTATTTTAATATGTATAGATATAAATCATTTTATAATTTCTCAACGTTATTTGTACAGTATTTTGTACTTAATACTTCAAAATAACTATGAAGTAACCTTGACCTTAAACGTTCAGTCAAATAATTCATAATTCTTTTGTCTCCGTGAATTATTTGACAGTTCACTTACTTGACAGAAAAAATATTTGACTGAGAGAAAAGAAACGCAATCATTGTTATCATCATTTTCAGTATGACTGGTATTGTTTTTGCAATAGCTGCTATTATTATTATCATCATTATTATTGCTATTATGACTATAATCATATCTATGCATACTTTCTTTGACAAAATTCGAGTGGCTAAGACTATGTGTGCACGTCGTTTGCGAGGGCATGGGATTTTGCCATGTTTCGTTTATCAGTGTGCCACAAAGCTATACGGATGGAATTGATCTATACAAAGTGCTGACCGGAACGTTAACAAGCTCGGTTGTGCCGCAAGTCAGCAAAATGGTTAGTTATTTGAATATAATGTTTAGATTAAACTATGAGGTCAGGCCATTATTCAAAGTATTGACTTTGCCTTGAACTAAAGCCGGCTTAGTCTACTGTCGATTATCTTTTTAAAATCCCACCAAGGAAACATTACGTACAAATCGCTACTTGTGGTTTAACAATAGTTTTTTTGTGTATTCGGAGGACTTTTCCTTTGTTTTTTTTTTGCAATTTTATTTATTATCCATTCATCTTTATTTATAATTTTCAGTACCACCTAGGATCCAATATCCACAGCGGTGTAGCATAAGTGTATTGCACAAAAGCCGAGGGCTTTATTCCTTTTTTTGCAATTTTATTCATTTTTTTTGTTGCTATTGATGATCAATTCATTTACCTTTTTAATATTTCCAGTACCACCTAGGGTCCAATAGTGATGAATTGGTGTGTTGCACAAGAGCCGATGGTTGAATGCCAAGCCAGGCAGAGAACCAAACCCTCTACATGATGATCAAAAGAACCGGGCTTTACAACAAGGTAAAAACTTTATTTCGTTATATGTTGATCAAAACTTTAGCGTGTATATTGAGAGAAAACAAAATTAGTTTTCGTTATTTTTGGATAAAATCATACGGCTTATACAATGATGTGAGAAAGCTTTTATACATTTATATGTAGTAATGATATAATTGCATGTGCAATACCCAACAATATATCCAATGATTTAAACGTTAATCAAACGTTAATCAAATCTTACGGCTAGCTTATACAATTATGTAACCATTTATATTCATTTGAAGTAATAATATAATTACATGTAAAATAAGTAAAAACATACGAAAAGTGTTATATGTTGATTAAATATTAAGGATTATACACTAAGATAAAAAAGGCTTTAAGATCTGGCCACACGAGAGAAAAATTTCTCAGCGTTTCTCCCTTGCAACCCGACTTTTTAATATATTCTTTATGGGTGTGGCCACATTGATCAAACTAACCTTCAACCTTGCTGCAAACCACTTAAAGTCATGGTTCTAATAACTCAAAAACGTTGTTGGTTTGAAGCCTGGTTGGAAGGTTCTTCAAACTACCTTCAAACCTACATTCAAACTACTCGTCAAACCAGAAGGCGCATATGTATATTAATTTTTTACACTAGTTTAAAGCTGGTTTGAGGCCATTTTTTAAGGTTGTTTGAATGTTGCTTATTAGAAGAGCGTTAGAATAATGTTTATTTTCGCTACGACCTTATGTTATTTGAAGCTTGGTTTGAAGATAAGTCTATGGCCATTACCTAAGGTTACCAACGGGTTTTTTTACAGGCGTTCGCGTTCGACGTCTATGGCAGAGGTTGCGGAGAGCGCCCGTCTGCGGTTGTACTCGATCCGAATCCCGTATGGGGAGAGGCGACGTAAAGCGTATAAGTGCTCAGTAAAGCGTATGACCGCGGTTACACTGAAGAAAAAGAAGCAGCTTTTATTCACGCGACCTATTTTTGGTCTTATTTTTTATAGAAAGATTGATGTGAATTCACGAAGTGTAACCACTGTTTCTCTTTAAAAGCTGTTTCTTTTAGTTCAGTCTAACCGCGGCCTATAATTGCGTGGGCAGACGTCCCCTCAGGGCTGTTTTATGGTATACCATTGGCGCCCGACCCCTTCCCGCTTAGATATTTTCACAATTCATGTACAGGCCTTATTGCTCTTAATACACATAATCAAAAGTGCATTTACAATTATATATATTCCAACTTCCCCTTCCTACTATTTCCTACAATGTCAAGCAAATTATGGTTCAAGAATGTATGTGCAATAAATCCATAGTGTTCATATATAATCGAAAAACTCCTTGCGTTCCTTGGCCAATTCCTCCTCACTTGGATCCTTCATATTCAAATCCTTAAACTTATCAATTTCCGCTTCTTTCTTCACTGTCACCTACCAATCCACGAATTCCTCACCACGAGCGCTTTCACAAGGACCTCGTCTTCCTAAAACAAAATAGATTCTATATAAGAATTAGCTCATATCACCATGGTATCCTAAATAAGAAAATTTGCTCATATAAAGTCATATAGTTCTAGTGAATCATGGCCTTTTTAATAGTGTTTGATTACCTAATGATGACCTGGTTGTCACGTAGCCGTGTCAATAGGAATGACATCAAAATATATGCAATTAGCTAATATTATATCATGCTTCCAGTGAAGAAAAATGACTTCATAGGTTTGATGACCTCATGATTACATTGTTGCGACCTTGTTTCGACTTGTGTGGAAAATGATAAAAAAAGAGTGAAATGAAAATGAGTGCAAGCGGATTAAATTTGACTCGAGCTGTATTACAATTGCACAAAATGAATATGCTTATAAACGAATAGTGAAACTGAAAATGGTGGCATGCGAATATAGTTTAATAAGATTGGCATCACAAATTTGTGAAAAAAACATACTCTTATAAACAAACAAACAAATTACAGCACCCACCTGTAGCGCCCGGATACACTCCTCGAACCCCGGAAGTCGCTCATTCGAATCGCGTTGACCCATTTCCGGTGGCTCAATCTTATTCTCGATCCCATCCAACCCGGCCGCTACCGTCGCCGCACATACAACATACGGGTTACACGCTGCACTGGGCAAGCGGTTTTCGACGTAACTTGCGTCATGCGTTGCCGATTTGACGCGAAGTGCAGCAAAGCGGTTATCGATGGCCAAATCGACCTTAATAATAATAATGAAAATTGTACTTATATAGCGCCTTTTCAACTAATTGTCCAAAGCGCTATACAGTATGATATGACGAGACAAATGCTGATTTTAACACATCCATATGACTTGTTTGAAACATACAAGATTAAAAATGATAAAACTGATATAATAATGAGCCGTACATGAAAAAGCGATGCAAATCTGACACATGACTAGGTAACTTTGATAAAAAGTCCTTGTAGACAGAGCGAAAGTAATGTGTTTTGAGGTCTTTTTTGAAAAGAGGTAGATAGGCCGCACATTTTATACCTTGTCCGGAGACCACGGTTGGTGCAAACGGCGGTAGCAGTTTGGTGTTGGACTGCAAAAAACGAGGAGATGGATAAGATGTTTCATAAGACCACCAATCCAGTAACGATAGGTATCTGACATGTTGTGTGGTTTAGTGGGATCGTAGAATAGATTCTTTGTAGAGTCTAGATTCCATAGACTGTGGTTTAGATGGAATCCAGAAGAACCCCCGTAAGCACCGAACGGATTCGTCATAAATGACGCTTTCAAACAGTGTTGTTGTAGTAGTTCCTTAATGGCTTCTCGCAATACATAAGTATCATCGAATGTTTCAATACCATATTTGGGCATCATGCAGAATTCGAAAAGACCCGGAAAGAACTCAGCATGATTTGCACCTTTATTGATACCCATCGCATATAACTTCTTTTCCAGGTCATAAACCCATTTCACTTACTTACTCAGCACTGAATCAACACCGAAATCATTTCCATCAAACACTGGTTCCATGGTTTTGGCGTCAACGGCGACGAATTCAATTTCGCACGCGGAATAGAATTTGAAACCAAGCGATTCTAAGCGAGCTAGTTGGCGCTTGGCCACGGTGCGGGTATTTCCGCTGACCTGAAATCGAGAGAGAAAAATACCTCCATAGTTTTTCCAGGGAGATGCATAATCTTGCAGCTTTAACATGATCTATTTATTTGATTTTTTACTTTACTTTCATGCCGAAAATATGTTCAAATTCGCTTTATCGTGTTTTCCATTTTGGTGGAGATTTGTTGATAATTCAGAAACAAATCGGGTAACTATAAAAGATTTTTTGTCAACCACCCAAAACATTCTAACAATGAAATACTTTTTGCCGCTTCAAAATTTATAAAGTGAAAAAATAATAAGATCATTGGGTGGCCCCTCATCTGTTCTCCATTAGGCCAGAATGTCTCAGAGATGACGTGGCCTACTTTGTACGACCCCTCGTCGGCCCACGAAAGGTCATAGAGCTTTGCGAGTGGCACAAAGGCGCTGTTCATAATAACCTTTACTTTTTTATTACTTCTCACCTGTTTTCCATTAGGCCAGAATGTTTCGCAGATGTCTTGCCCTACTTTGTATGACCCCTCACCGGCCCACGACAGGTCATAGAGCTTTGTAGAGGGCACGAAAGCGCTGTTCCCATAACCCGCATCGTCCATGACCTTGATGAAGGGCATTTCGGTGCGCGGGCCGAAACATAGGGTTCCTGTAGATATGAATTTCAATATTTTTTTTGTAAACAAGCTGTTGCTAAACTTTTAAATAAAGGATAGATTTCAGGAGAAATAACATCTATATTAAAATAGATAACTGTATTTTTTCATCGTTATACAAATTATAATTATGTAACACATTCAATGTATAATTATCCATTTATATGAGTTATGTATTGAAAGCGTATTTGTTTTACAAAATGTTGACATATAAATATATTTTCATATAGTTTTTTTTTGTTTAAAACAAGTTCCTTTGGAAGTTGCATCTTCCAGCATAATGTAACTGTGGCGTCTTGTTATCTACGTCGTGTGAAAGGTTGAGAGATTTTGAATGAATGTGATGTGGTGTCCAGTAAGTTTCCTTCGTGATTAAGTATGTTAAAGTAAAAACAGATTAAAATAATAAGCTTATAATAAGTTTATGTGACGTCTTGTTTTCTACGTCGTGTGAAAGTGTGAATGAATGTGTTGTGGTGTCCAGTATCTTGTCTACGTAATTATTTAAGAACATAATAAAAACATAATAAAAAATAAAAAAAAGATAAAAAAAAGCTACCGGGTATGTGTATTTTTGGAATATGTGATTAGGTTTGTCCAAAGCAGTGGCACGGTCGCTTAGGCAAGCGTCAATTTGACCGCACGGCGAGTGTCGTTTTAGTTGACACTCCGCGAGTGTCGATCCAGCATAGATCCATCTAAGACGGAGATGGGTCTTTCTTCATTTATTTTGCATTTTCGGCGCACGAATTTTAGAATTATTCGTTAAGTACTCACGGTTGCCATTTCTGCACCGATAATGCAGCGCTCCAGATTAATATGTTCAAACCTATCTAGGAAATAATATAATAAATAATAGTATTTATGAAAAAGTATAGACGACCCGACAAGGTACTGGTATGCCAAACCATATTGTGTTTAAGTGCATATCATTGTCCTATCTACAATAAGAAATTAACCCAAAAAAAAAACATCTATATTAAAATAACATGCAGGAGCAAAGCATAATAATTATGATTATAAACTTAAAAGAATGAGAGCTGAATGTATCTCGGGGCATTTTTTCAATAGGATAAAAACACCCGCCGCATTCGCCCCTACGTAAATCCGAGCCGGAAACCTTTCTTAATTGCGAATCTTAGATATGCGCTAAGTGATCCGGACAAAACACAGCTATGAATCACAAGTTTATTTCTATCTCCAAATAAAAAATATATATACATGTAGGACCTACTGTATAAGTTGGAGATCATTGACTCTGAGCATCATGTGTAAATATTGTTTCATAACTATTAATCTAAGCGTTGTCTCAAGTAAGGTATATTCATTAACTATTAAATACCATATAAACAAATGAGTTCACAAATATACAACTAGATGATCTAATACTCGTAGAGTACAATTTATCTGCAATCTTTTCCTCTATATTTTTTCAAAATATTTTCTGTATGACAAAAATATGTTTTAATGATTCAGACAATCAATAATATAATTTTATCAAAACTAGCTTAATAATTCAGGTAACCAATGATACAATTTAAGACCATGTCTATTTTAATGGGTAGAATTATATAAAGGAAATCCCACGACACCAAAATAATGGTTTTTGAACATTTAAATGTTGCGAAAAGGTGTTCACTTTTTTCCAAGCCAGCTGGGCTGTTTCGCCTTTTCTATACAGCTTGGTCTGAAAAGGAACACCTTTTGCGGAAAATTTAAATGTTAAATGGAAGCAAATTACCTATCATGTCATGCAAATAACACTGCAGTTAATCAAATAATGCAAGCCAGTTGATCGAATTTCAAAATAATTACTGTCATTAATTATTGTGAAAATAAAAGAAAACAATAAAGGTGTTCCTCCTACCCTTCCACTCTCCAAGATTGATTGTATATTTTAAACAAGACTGTCCAAGGACAGTGTGCCACATCTTGCATCATTGAACATGACTAAAAAGTTAAGGTTAGGTTTAACAAGCGTTAAACACACAAGAACCTGAAATGGTTCTTATACTATAATTTGGGAATGTTAATATAAAATCATAGGGTTATAATTACTAGATTTTTAAGATTTTATACTCTTATTGCATTGATGTTCACACAATGCTCTTCATTTTATTTTTCATATTTAGGTTAAATATAGTGAATGAATGCCATTTAATTCTAAATTATTCAAGGTAATGTTAGGTTTAACTAGCGTTAAACACACAAGAACCTATAATTGTTCTCAAGTTATTATTTGGCAATATTTTTTCTTATGTATGATATAGGTTCATAAAAAATCAAATTTTAAAAAACGCTCTTCATTTCCATGTTTCAAATATATGTTAAATATAGATAATGAATGCCATTTTAAATTACCTGTAAACAAATAAAGTTTATAGTTAAAGGTGAATATACATATCTTCAAATTAGTTAATGCTTTTGTATTTTCATAAATTCACACATTTCGAAAGTCCTAGAAAAAATCTAAAGGGCATATCATTTAGTCGCCATGGTTAACATCCTTATCGGATTCGAACAATTTAGCTATTAAATGTTTATGCATATGACTCTATCGATATACTCTACAGCTTTTATTATGACGTCACAAAGACGCGTTATATGCATAGGGCAACCCGGACAGCAAGATCACGTGATGTAAACAAACTCAGATAGTATCTTGTATTATCGCTCATTTCATTTGGAAGGCAACCGACGACACCCGTGAAGAAAAAGTTTTATTTTTTTATTTTTTAGAGGTGCTTATATAAGCACAATTGCTTACGTAAGCACACCATGAAGAGTTGAAACCCTAAAGATTGATATAAAAAAATCCGCATTCAAATCCGTCTACAATCTTCGGAGGAGTAGCGATTTTAGAAAAAGTTTACGAACTAAACAAATAAATAAATATATATAGACATCAATAACGGAAAAGCGGTGACACAAACCCCGGTTTGCTTCGCAAGCCGTGGCTAAAAATCCAGGTCAAAATTTTATGGTTATATATTTTTTAGGGAATGGCTCGTGATGTGCTCTTTTTATTACATAATAAGCCAGTTTTATGCAACAAATCTTATGTTTATATGATTATATAAGTGGAAAGCAATCGAAGACTCTGTTACTGAAATTCCTTATTATAGAGATATTTATATGTTTTGGTATATATATTAATGAAAAAGTTTAGTTAATATTTAATTTCCAATCTTGATTTAATATATTGTTTTGCGGTCTGCACCTCCACTTTATTTATTTAGCAGCGCATCTATTCATGCACAACCCTACATCAATAGAGTGCTGTCACTCATTCCACGAAGCTCCACCCCTTTTGTACATTTAATTGATTGCGTAACGAATCACAACGCGAGAGGGCTTTATAGTGGTTTTCAGCGTGACAAAACAAAATGCATTAATTTCAAGAGGTGATGGCTTTCAAATCGAAATAATGTTATTAAAATATTTAATGTCACAATTCTAAACCACCTATTCTCCATATTCAGTGCATTAGCAATACACTCATATATATAATATAGTGTTATTACGTTTTTGACATATAGAAAAAGGTACTACAAAACAGAAGGGGCTGTTGGCCCTCAAAAGTGAAGCGATCGCAATACCTGCATTTTTCGTTAACGAAAAGATTACAGATAATAATGATATATACTCAGGAATATACAAGCGATACATGTACGGTACATTAATTTACCTGGATACGATGTATAGTGCGCCCTTCATATATAAAGCGGTATCTGCTGCCGACGCATCAAATGTGCTTTTGCCTTTGAATATTTTGAATTATTCCGTTTTGCTCAATTTGATTTTCTTCATTATTTGCTACCCTTATTGTTTTTATTTCTATGCGATACCATTTCATGCGAACGGGTCTATATTGAAATAATATGTATAAACATCCCTTGGTTTAATATATCAAAATCCGTATGATTACATAATTATAATAATAATAATGAAATATGCTACAAAGATGTTTAACTCCAATATCTAAACAGACTTAGGATGTCAATTGCTTAGCGTAACACGAAGGAAGTGTAAATAGTTTTCACCAAAGCGCATTCACTATCCGGCAGCTCTATCTCTATCAACTCTAAATGCAGCTTTTTCTACATGTAATACGCCTATCACCGTTGGATAACATAAAATTAATGCTGTTATCGAACTATGACATGTATTTTTGTTCAAAGCAGCAAAATGTTATACTAAAATGAAATATATTCAAGTACATATCCATTGTAGAGCATATTTATTACAATGTGGCAAACCAGCGAATTGGCATGTTAACGCTACAACTACATGTATGCTTTACAAAGATTTACCATATAATTTAATGTTATACATACTTGTATACGAATTCTATCCCAGGGCCGCGGGTGTCCGGGCGTCGCTGCTGGTTTCTTCTGAAGGCGACCAGCTCCGACAGGCTTTATCCTTAGAAGGGCACCCCACGATATATTTTTTAAAAAGTTGTAAAATCAAGTTAAATCAACTTTGCAATTGCGAAGAACAACCAAATAATGGCCGGCTTGCTTTGAGCTCCTAGTTCACCTATTCGCATTTCCTGGCCAGTCCTTTTCGTTTTCCCACGGCCAGGTTAGGTCACCTTGTACTTCCTCGACGATTACATCATCAGATTTCAGCAGCTCTCTTCGGTATTCTGGTACACACTTTGATTTTCTCTTATTATGGCATTCATGGCCTCTGGCATTTGTTCCTCCCAACTGGTCGCAGTAACCACTTGTTTCGCTAGTTTCTTGTCTCCATATGTGTGAGGCTTTTTATAGATTTGCTCAGTCAGGTCCTCCCTACCGTAGCATCCAGCCTTCATGTACTGGTAGACATGTTCGGTGTATCTGAAGCAGCGTTTAAATACTTTAAGTGAACTCAATCCTGCCTTGGAATAATGCAACGTTTTAAATCAGTTTTGTGTATAACTCTTTTAGGGTTTGATGTGTGCCACTACCACATAACGTGCATGTGTGGTCTTTTGATCTACCGGGTCGGTTGCGCTTGCATGTGGTTCGTTAGTGTCATTATCGTGATCGGTATGTCTCTTTTTATTCAAGATCCACATCTATGCGGATTCTACTGTTTAAATACCAATGCAGCAAACCAGCGAATTAGCATATTACAGCTACTCCAAGTATGCTTTAAAATAATAAAGTTATTTTATAACGAAGTGTGTAACTCATATCCGAAATATTTATTTGATTGTTTTCTTTATATTAATTAATCATAATACACATTCAACCATGTTAACAAAAAAAGAGATATCCACGACCATATTTTGAAAAGTTTTTACTGAGCAAATATTGCATTTGCAAAAAAAATGTACCTACATTTTGAATCACCGTAGCACCGTAAATGGAACATATTTTGGGGAGATAACAGTCGTGATGCATTCATGTAACAGTGTAAACTTTGCAAAAATGGTGCCTATATCTTAATCAAAGGGCGAATGTCATTGGAAAGGGGTTTGTAGTTTCTATATCAATAGCATCTAACATGTTGCTATACTGTTCAATTCGGTTATATTTAAGTATTTGGAGAAACGTTATGTCTTCTTTTAAACCGTTATTTTCAACTAACAAAATAGCTTATTACATATGTTTCGCAACTAAACATAAACATATTTAATATTCATTAAATACGAAACAATACCTGTATTTATTTGGCAAACTGAATTATTGAAAATTACTTAAATTATCATAAATTCATGAATGGTTAATAAAAAACGAAGTATTTTCAAATGTTTTTTGGAACATCATATGGCTATCTAAAACAAAACTTTTTTAATATAAGTTTGCGTCGATGAAAGGAACAATTTTATCAGTATCTTTTTATAAGCTTTATAATCTTTTTATAAGCGATCTGTTCAATTCGGTTATATTTGAATATTTTACGTTATGTCTTCTTTTAAACCGTTATTTTCAACTAACAAAATAGCTTATTACATATGAAAGGAACAATTTTATCAGTATCTTTTAATAAGCGATCGGTATGAAATATTCTCGAATAGAATAAATACCCAATAAAGGGAATAATCACACATCATTCAAAGACAGGCCAACAAAATACTTAACATAGTTAACTTGTGACTTTTTAAACAAAATGAGAATTCATAGAACATAGACTCTATATAATCCTGGACGATATTAAGATTATTGATTAATTGATGTTTATTTTTATTAGTAATATATTTGACTCTGCTAGTGAAACGTTTATCTATATGTTAATTGTTCATTTATTATGTCGAATAACAAGATCACCACAGAATAAAGTTTTATATATGCATACAACTGAAGTTTATCTTTATGGTTTGTATGTTTCTTTTTGTTCCAAGATATTTATATAACGGCTGTGGGATATTATTAGAAAAATCATCTCGTCTGAGCAAACATAATAAGAGGCAAAAAGTTTTAAATTATGTAGGTTTTGTCGTTTTGCGCTTATTTAGATAAAAGGTTTTTGTTACATAATAGAACATCGTATATTGTTTTAACGGTTAAACTAATTTCCTCGAAAGTCAATAAACCCCCATGATGAATGCCTCCTTTCTTAATATTTATTACAGTAAACTTTCACGTTTGTTCACGTTTGACAGAAATACAATCAGTAGAAATAGTCTTATTTCAGTTAATAAGAAATATTTCATATGCGAAGGTTGATTTCTTGCAATTGTAAAATGGCTCCAAATTGATTTCATTTCATTAGCAGAGTAAGTTATATCAACCGAGATCAGTTACACTATTTGGTTTATAAAAAGAAGCTAATTATGTTACATGTATTTTCTTATTATTGCTAGTTGTAAAATTATATTTCAATTAAATATCTAAAATTCAACATCGGAAAAGGACACTCTATTTCCGTCTTTATAATTTGCCGCTTCAGATATGCTCCCTTGCTCCTTTTTAGTGGTCGCGCAAATGAGCCCATAATTCCCGATGCATTAGTTTTGGTGTTGGCCCACGATATTTAACTTTGAATAAAACACTCTTAATGGTAAGCGTCGCGCCTAACAATCTGAACGCATAGGATGAATAATCAACAAGTGATAAGCTTAAATGATGATCACATGAATCGAAATACGAGGTGCGAGCAATGTTTGCTGTAATTTACGGAGTATGTTTTCACTATATTTTTATATCGTTCACTCTTCAAGTTTTATCAAGCAAATAATAAATAATTTATTATCAGGCATCTTTCATAAACGCATATTCTAAGAGGGTCAAAATGATTCTATCATTTAAATACTTTTATTATACTTTAATTCATATGTTAATCAATGGTGAATTCATTTTTGTAATGACGCAACGATGCTGTACTGATAGAGTAAGCGCATATTGGTTTTATGTGTTTAGACTTTTTTTTTCACCTCTCAGACATGTAAACATGTGTTTAGACCTTAATGCATGAACGCAAGAGTTAGAAGTATATATGACTTTGAAATGTTTGCAAACGGTGTGGATATGCCGATAGGCACAACAAACGCACATTATATAAATTATGATAGACTTAATCAATTAAACATACCAATACTGCAAATAAGGCTTCGAAACTAAAATATACAACTTTCTTTATATGGTTAATTATAGTTTTTATGTTATTTCATCGTATTTTGTAAACGGCGATTCTAGGTCGTTTTGTATTCTGGTGAGCACGTTTCAGTGTAAGGACTGTGATGAATGACAGCAAATGGCTCAGCAAGTCATCTGCAAGGTGTCGGGTGTAACAAGGTGCATGTTTTTTTATGAAGAGAAGGTCCTATATATATCAAATTGTTTGAACATTGATACGGATATGTCATGTCAGTAAATTGTCATACATGTTATAAATAAGAGTTTTCGTCTATGCTTTTTAAATATTAATCTTAGTATATATGCAGATATTTTAATTGAAAACGCATATCACACAAACGACATTTAAGAAATGTGTTCGATTGTTTCTAAGTAAACACATCTCACTTCATATTGTATATTTCTAATCCCCTTGCATTTGATTAAAAGGCCGTATTACAGAGCCGTTTTACATTCATCATTCTTTATTGTACTCCACTCATCTTTCTGGTTAAATCATAAGGCAATTGATACTGGACACAAAAACTACGCCTCATTATTTAGCTTTTAATTCTTGGCAAAGAGCCCCACATGATCTGTTCCTTACAAATGTATATCCCAACAAGTCCTAGCTGATTGGAAATTTGCTTTCCAGATTGGAAATTTGAGGGACACCTTTTCATAATTTTTCCTAATACATTATGATGATTATTGTTTGGGAATCAATTAAATGTGCTAATTTTAGTCTTGTAAACTGTTATAGATTACATCTCATTTGTGATCTACTTATATTCGGCATTTGAATTTCCGTAAAGGCTGACTAGAAAAGTAATACCGCTCAACGGGTTTGGAAAAAAAAACAGATTTATATCTAAATGGCAATAGTTTAAATGGATTATTGTGTGCTTTTTCGCATATGTTACGTTGATTTGTTTGCATTTATATATATATTGAAACAAGTTTTATATTTTAATATATATTTTTTTCTAATTAGGTACCCGAAGTTTGAATTCGTCCAGGTCTTAATAGGTTTGAAACGTTTTTTAAAAGTAATTTTAAAAGGGACTACGAAAACGGTAAGGTATAGCGATGTGTCCAGTTTCAAGTTTATTATTTTCTATAAAACGAACGTACATCAAATATGAAATTCCTGCTGTTTTCATTCACGTGGGAGCGAAGTCTAAATTGTGGTCATGTATCCACCCTGCGACTACTAGTAAGTTTAATCCTGTACGTTTTAAATTTTACAGTAATTATGGAATTTATTCTTGAGTTGTTTAATCGTCTTGTCCCCAAATTCAGCCTCAAAATATAATTGATATAATTTCTTTTGAACTTAATATTATAAATTTAATGCGAGTGATTCGCTTTGCAACTTACTATTCTCCATGAAGTCATTTCTTTTCATATCATTAAGTTTTTGTAAGTTTTGTAAAAAAAACCTAAGTTTGATTTTGATAAAACAAAATCGTTCGTTGCAAAATGTAAGAAACCCCCAAACTTATCCTCAAAAATACAACAAAAATATCTAACGTGATATTTCAATGTACCAAAATAACTAGTCATTTTTGCCACCTGATAAAAATGTCCCAAATGTGGCCCCAAAATTGAACCAACATCATTTTGTTTTGCTAGTTTTTGCGACATTTTTTGGCATTTGTGGTTTCTGTCATCACTGTTACTTAAATCAACCTAAATTCTCCTGAGTGTATCATTTGTATTAGCTTTAAACTCTGAGAAAAAGGTATATTTAGTGTTTTAATCTAATATCTAGATTTGTATGGACGATTTTTTGGTCACATGATATTCAATAACATGATTTTTGCTTTCGAAACTTTCAGCCTTTTCAGTGAAAATTCAGCATTTTTCCGTGTTTTGATTAATCATGTGACTCATTGCGCTGAAACTTGACAGGCCCCAACTAGGTTGTTTCATTTGGCAATGTTTCAATATTTCTCATATAAATAATGTGCTATATACAGTGTCAACCAAACACCAATAAGTTAAGCTTGGGATACTGTCGAGAAAATTATAAAACTGTAAGTAAATTTTCTCATGAAATACATTGAATTTGCTTTTCCATAAAATCATACAAGTGCATACCCGGAAATTGTCAATATTATTTAAAGTGTTAACCTCTTAAATTAATACTGTAACATTGTGTCATGAAAAACTCAACACACAAACACCTGTATATTGGTTGCTGTAACTGTGTATGCTCCAACTGTGTGGTCCTACTACGCGTCTACGAGTCGTGACTCGAAAACCCAACAATGCAGTGTACGAAGCCACAATATTTTTTTTCAAAGGAGTAAGCCACATTTTAAGATTACTTGCACCTATATATTTCAGATCCTGATAAAATAATAATGGCTTCCGCAACTGACAAGAAGAAATGCAAATATTGGGGAAATTGCTATAGAACTGAGCCAAGTCACATCAAGAATTATTTACATCCTAAAGATGAAGACACCAGCTCATCTCCTAGTCCTTCAACAAACTGCGATCTCATTGACGTTGATGTAACTATTTATTTATTTATTTATTATTCAGTTATTATTAACCTGCTTTATAGTTTGTATAGTCGTTGTGATTAATGTGGTTGAGTAACGATATGAAACTCTTCTTGTGATTGAACTTAAAATTAGATGCGATTTTAAAATTCATTAAGAATAAAGTATATTGAACTCGAAAAATACAACAATAAACATGAGTCAAAGGAGACCTAGTTATTCGACAAATATTAAAATCCTTATTATTACTTGCAGGGAAAACGAATAGTTTTTAGCGGAACCTTAGAGCAATTGGGGAGAAAGCATGCTGAGGCGAGGGCAAGACAGTTTGGATGTTTTGTTGGTACCGATGTGTCAAAAAACACAGACATACTTGTAATCGGTGATGACCCTGGATCAAAAAAGGATCGGGCAGAAAAATTAGGTAGGAAATATTATAAATCATTTTGTAATGTCAGTCGACTTAACACAGCGTTCGGTCTTGTAAATCGGACTGTTGTAATAGGTCACCGTTATGTCATTCAAACTCGTGGTTAGTAAGCTATATTCAAAATTATTTTGAATTATATATAGGCTTGTCAAATCTAGATAAGTTTTTTTTTCACCTAGAGCATATTCCTCATGTCTGTGTTTTAGGTGAGCAAAGCCCAATAGTCATACAGAGTTTCATTATTGATAAACATGAAGCACAATACCTGTAGACGGTAACGAAACATCAATAAATTTAACATATAAGGACCGTCGCTGGGTAAGTGTCCTTGGACATGCTTTATATATAATTTTGCTGATTGTTAACATTTCTTATGATATATGTACACAATGAATATTATACATTTATAATGTGTATAACTTTATTTTTACACTTTAAAATGACTTGCAAAATACATTTATAATGTGTATAACTTTATTTTTAGGCCCCAACCCCAAAGGTTGGAGGCCTATAGATTCGGGGTGTCCTTCCGTCCGTCCGTCCGTCCGTCCGTCTGTCCGTCATCGATTCTTTTCCAGGCTGTATCTTTGTAACGAATGGTCGTAGAGACCTGGGAGTAGGCTCATATGAAAGGTCTTGGCCTGTAGATGTGCCTTTTGAAAGTTTTGGCCAAATTCGGCCACCGGAAATGGCCGATTTTGGCCAAAATGACCAAAATAGCGATTTTTCGAAACATGAGCTTTTCCAGGCTGTTTCTCTGCAACGGTTGGTCGTAGAGACCTGGGAATAGGCTCATATGAAAGGTCTTGGCTTGTAGATGTGCCTTTTGAAAGTTTTGGCCAGATTCGGCCACCGGAAATGGCCGAATTTTGCCAAAATCTCCATAATAGCGGGTTTTCGGAACTTGTGCTTTTCCAGGCTGTTTCTCTGCAGCGGATGGTCGTAAT
>LQRL01097390.1:0-17785 GCA_001703475.1 Hydroides elegans | reverse complement strand
CCTCAACTCATGCTGCACCACATTGTAGTCGATCTCCGTCTTGCCCTCGCCCATCTGCATGAACGTGAGCAACCGCATCTTGTGCAGATTCTGTTCGTGCTGAAGTTCGAGTGAGTTGACGAAATCTTTGTTCTGCTCGTAGAACGTCAGGTATTGCGCCATTTTGCCCGAAACAAAGATGGTCAGGAGCTGCGAGAAAAATAATTGGTGTGACAATCAATTCATGAACATGACACATGCTTTGCCCCGTGTGATGACGTTGCGCGTCCAAAATTCTTTTTAAATATGTTCTAAAACTGTTACGAGTTGCCGCTTGTTCAACTCCGCATCTCTCGTTAATGGCTTCGTAACTACGATGATCGTATAAATAGAGATAATAAGCTGATGGTTATGTTGCATTATCAACATTGTTTATGGCCTTTAGGTACAACAAACATTCTTGTAAACACACGCCATTCATTAGAATAAAATATTACTTTGTGTTTACTAAATTTATTCGAATCCCCAATGACTTACATCGTGGATGAGTTCTCCCTCGAGGAACTTGACGGGCTTGAGGCTGAGAAGATGGTCCATGAGGAAGGTGTTCGGGTCTCCCAGGCACGTCACGATACACCTAGAAACAATAGAATTGTATCATAACAGTTTGTGTAAAGATGCCTACTGAAGCGAGAGCTATTATTAATCAAAATACCGAAAAAATCAAAGACGTCCGCTGTATCGCTGAGGACGAGACATGTACAGAAGAGAAATCATGCTCTGTATTAGTTTAACAGTACTATTACACAGTTCTTCCATAGCGATTTATGACAGGTCTCTCAAAGCGCTTAACATAGAGCTAGAGCGAGGATAAATTTTTCTCGGCACAATATTTTATCATTGTGCACGCCCACTGAAGCGGGAACGAGAGCGAGAACCAGAGCTAAAACGAGTTAGGAAAACATTCCATCTCGCTTTTTTTCTCGCTCGATATTCATTGCTCTGTCAATGAAAGTTGTAATCAGAGATGCGAGGGTTGATAATAGACACATTGATTGAAAGCCGAATCAAAGATATGTTTATGTTTCTTTGAGAACTCTCATTCTTGTAAGTTGTCAAACATTTCAAACAGCATCTTTTCCTCCGACAAAATGCCTCACTTTTACTCTCGCTTTGGCTCTGGCAACGTATTTTGTTTGTGAAATTAATCTCTGGTTCTCGCTCACGTTTCAGTGGGCGTGCGCCTTTACACTTCATAAATAGGATAAAACTGATTGTTTGACTATGGTTCAATGCATGCTTTATTAAAACAAGGGCTCGTCCGGGATTTAAACCCGGGACCTCTCGCACCCTAAGCGAAAATCATACCCCTAGACCAACGAGCCGCTTCTATAGTACAACATGCATATTGTCCTTGAAATAGATTTTTACAATTGTATATGGTTCTCACACCAAAAGTAATTAGCATAGTCAAAATAAATTATAATGAACTATTTGATAAAACATGGGCTCGTCCGGGATTTGAACCCGGGACCTCTCGCACCCAAAGCGAGAATCATACCCCTAGACAAACGAGCCGCTTCTATAGTACAACATGCATATTGTCCTTGAAATAGATTTTTACAATTGTATATGGTTCTTACACCAAAAGTAATTAGCATAGTCAAAATAAATTATAATGAACTATTTGATAAAACATGGGCTCGTCCGGGATTTGAACCCGGGACCTCTCGCACCCAAAGCGAGAATCATACCCCTAGACCAACGAGCCTTATTGACAGTTGATATATGCATAAAGAGTGCCTCTACATTTAGTGAGGTCATGCAATGTTTTAACGCATCGCTTTGTCAATATGTCATGTAAAAGGTGTCGCACTTTTGCCTGAGAAATAAAAAAAAAGTAAACCAGCCACTTTAAGGGCAATAAATTATCGATTATTCACATATCTTTATCTTAAATTCCATCATATTATTACGATCATGGTCGTTATTGTAAAATTAGCATACAAGAAAGTACACAATACATGTAAATTTTCGGTGTTCAATCTAGAGTGCGTATTGTTGATGACCACATATCACCGTAATTTTTAAATCTCTTAGAGAACGAGTTTGTTTTCACGCAATGATTTTATCTGATCGC
This sequence comes from Hydroides elegans, assembly GCA_001703475.1. Taxonomy (NCBI): domain Eukaryota; kingdom Metazoa; phylum Annelida; class Polychaeta; order Sabellida; family Serpulidae; genus Hydroides; species Hydroides elegans. The sequence goes on along the minus strand of LQRL01097390.1, from coordinate 15,666 downwards.
ACTTTTATTTTTCAATGCGTAAACAAAAATCTTAACTCTATTAAACCCGCTAGGTTTAAAACTAACTGACTTTAATGCGCTTTAAGTGAGTTTTCGTAAGTAATAAACATAGGCATCAGAGATGCAAAGCCCCCAGCCAATGCAAAACATTCTTTATCACGAATATTTGTCAATAAAAAGAAGAAGGTAAAAATAAATATATTTCTCACAACGACTTTCTTACAACGTATTTCTCACAACGTCTTTCTTACAACGTCCTCCTAACAACCTCTTTTTCACAACGTCTTCCCACAACGTCTTTCTCACACCGTTGCCCTAACATATTCGTCCACATGCGTAGTCCTCAAAAAATGACAATATACATGTACGTGTGATCTTTCTGTGCTGTACTAATGTCCCAAAATATCAGGAAATCGTTAAAGTTCAAACCCAGTAATTTCGACAATTTTTGGTCGATGAAACTGAAACCTCGACGTTGCACATCTGCAATATATATTCTTACCTTGTGTGAAGTTTGAGAACTCTAGGACAGAGGCTTCATACCAAAGTGCCGCGGACAAAGTGGTGAATAAATATCTCAAAATATCTCAAATTCGTCTAAGTTCAAACCCCCGTAATTTCGACAGTTTCTGGTCGATCAAACTGAAACCTCGACGTTGCACATCTGCAATATATATTCTTACCCTGTGTGAAGTTTCAGAACCCTAGGACAGAGGCTTCATACCAAAGTGCCGCGGACAAAGTGGTGTATAAGTATCCCAAAATATCTCAAATTCGTCTAAGTTCAAACCCCCGTAATTTCGACAATTATTGGTCGATCAAACTGAAACCTCGACGTTGCACATCTACAATATATATTCTTACCCTATGTGAAGTTTCAGAACCCTAGGACAAAGGCTTCATACTGAAATGCCGCGGACAAACTATTGTATCTCAAATGTTAACAGACGGACGGACGGACGGAATGGGGGATAGCAATAGCCCTCAGCCAAATTGGTTGGCTGGGGGCTAAAAATGAAACTAGACCTCAGTAAGGCACGATCCCCCGTGTAGCAAACAACTCTTTATTCCTTCGATCAAACTGAAACCTCGACGTTGCACATCTACAATATGTATTTTCATTCACTGTGTGAAGTTTTAGAACCCTAGGACAAGGGCTTCATACAGAAGTGCCGCGGACAAAGTGTTATACAAATATCCCAAAATATCCCAAATTCATACAAGTTCAGACCCCCGCTATTTCGACATTTCTTGATCGATCAAACTGAAACCTCGAGGTTGCACATCTACAATATATATCCATTCACTGCGTGAAGTTTCAGAACCCAAGAACAAGGGCTTCAAATAAAAGTGCCGCGGACAAAGATGGCAAATTCATCTCAGTTCAAAACCCCGTAATTTTGATTTTTTTTTTCGGTCGACCAAACTGAATCCTCGCTGTTGCACAACCTCAATATACCTCCTTCCCTTTGCGCAATAAAAATGAAATCCAATGAATAGTGGCAGAGAAATATCCTTGACAAGAGAGGTACCCTGAAGCGCACAGACGGACGGACAAGCTGAAACCTATATCCCTCCGTTACACAGGAGATAAATACAGTTGGTTAGGAAAAGCAACTGCATGAAACTATGATTGTGGCCGGTTCCTTATGGATTAAAGTAAATAATCGCAAAGGGGAGCGGAGCTCCCCTTTGCATTATACAACAGGCATGTTTTGCGCAATATATTGTTTCTTTTTATCCCTATAAAAAAAAACACAATTTTTATACTGATCATGTGACATGAATTATACTTTGTGATCATGTGATTATACAGTATGGGCTAAAATCAGCAAAATGGCGGACCATGGGGAGCTTTTTTTCGACAGTAACCCAATGATTTAATTCATCTCATTATTTTCGCGAAACTAATCTTTCTGCCATTAATATAAAGATAAGGTATCTCAAAATATAAATATATCAATACTTTAACAGAAATAAGATAACGGAGTATATGTCACATAAAAAAAAGAATTAAAGCGTTGGACATCGCGCTTCATATTTTTTTCTTGAGCAATATACTTTTTACTTTTAAAATTGTTTCAAATAGCAAATACACCTATTATATTATTGAAAACTGTTAAGGCAAATAAGCATGATTATCCGAAAAAATCGTTGGTTACAGCTTTCGGCGCTATATTCTTTAAAAAGCAATACATTTATCACGTCATAAAAGTTTAAAAATATATACACCAACAATGTTACATTAAATCATAAGTTATTTAAATGCTAAGATATGGTAGAAACATTTCAACAATGAATATAATTTCGTTGGTAACAGCGTTAACGTTATGTTTCATTTCGAACAAACATATTATTACGTCATAAATTCCGAAAGTAACAGTTAAAGTGTTACGTCATAACTGACAGGTGAAATGACAGTGCGTAGGCAATGTAATGCAATCCAAGCTGTAATTTAAATCAAAATTAGAATGAAATCGTTATTATTATTATTATCTGAAAAGAATATATATAAAACAAATTACAATTATACGTTGGTCTCAAATTATGAGATAAGCTTTTATTGATGAAAAAAATATGTTAATTAATATAGATTAATTATGAATATATGATAATTTCTTTTATGTATATTTCATTTAATTTATTTTAAAGATGATGCATTTGAAAAATATATTTTTGTTTATTTAAAACAAAACCCCTTTGCATTATGCGATAGTACAGTCTAGTGTAAGTTTTACCTCTGGGCATCGTCCCTTGCTTGTGAAGCATTGTCTTCTGTGTAGGTGCCCAGTAACTCAATCATGACTTTTGTTGCTTTCTCACTGTGAAAAAAAATACAAGGCAATGAGTAGATGCAAGATTTAGCGTGGAGATAATATGTACACATGTATTTGTTTTTGATGCAAGGTTGCCATTCCATTTTCTATAAAGACTTTCATGATTTTTCCTGACACTGCATAATAAATGAGTGTAGGCCTGTATATTTGGCATAATTGTCATTCGTTCGCAATCATTAAAATAGAAAGTTAAACCAAAGACTCACGTTTGTTTGCAGGCCATACATGCTTCGTGTAAAGTGCGCAAGAGGCTCTGGACCTTCAGAGTGCTAATGTCCCATTGTGCCACCCACTGCTTAATCTGAAAACAAAAATCAATAAAAAATCAACATTTAAGTATGACATCAAAACTAGTATTGCTTAGATAGCAAACAAAGAAAAGCTTGCCAGTTTTCGTTCATGGCCAATGATAAGAGCATTCACATTTATACAACAGCTACCTTGATTAGGTGATTCCAAAAATGTCAATCAGTTTTTTTATACACCTCAATCAACCAGCTATAGTAACGAATTGCTTAAGCTTCTTGTTCCTATACACTAGCCCTCTCCAGATCATCATCTCAATATATTTTTTTTTTTAATAAACGGTGAGTCTTGAAACCATGGCATACCTCATCCAGCTTTGGATCAATGACATGCAATAGTTCGATTTGGCCAGCCAGTTTGAGAAGAGCACTGTAGACGACGAATCGGTGAGAGGACCGCTCGTCTAGACCGTGGAACAGATTCAACAACCTGAAAACAAATATCCATTAATGACAATAATTCAAATTCAATGCATAGTAGAATAGTAACGATTGGAAAAGTAGAACCGTTGAATAATAACGATAAAATACGAAATTCAATACGTCACGAATACAAATGCTGCATGTTTTGGGAGTTATAAGGAACGTCTACTTTTTATATTTTTTTAAATACGTTCTACACACTATTAAATAAATGCAATTTTAGATAATCTACTTTATATGCGCCGCTTACGGTTTAGTACAGTACTCAAATCAATAGAGTAAATTCTTAATTTCTCAAGGACAACTTCACCCCGAGGACAACTTACAGCTTTAAGCGAAGAGCAGCCTTGCGGTCGGTCTTGTCTGTTTTGACGAGTTTCTCGCAAAGTAGCGTGATGAGACTCTCGTTTTGGTCGGCCGGCACGAAGAAGACCAGGGAGATGATACTGTTGAACGTACTTTCCACCTCTTTATAAATAGAAATGCGTTTTTAAAAATGCAGTTTTTTGTTTATTTTTTATGCTTAATATTTTTTCATCAAGCGAGACAGAAATGAAAATTTGACACTCAAAATTACTGTTCAGGAAGCTTGAAGCTCATGAATACTACCAAATGATATGACATTGAAGAGGATTTAGGTACAACATTCATGTGGTCCCAACAATTTGACCCTACATGTTACCAAGTAATATAAGATTCAAGATTCGTTGTAACCTTCCATATAATGATTACAGGGTGTAGCAAAAGGGTCGAAACCCTCGGTAATTTCGAGGGTGAATCAAGATTACCGAGGCAGAATTGAGGAACCCTCGAAAAAAAATCCGCGGCTGAATTCAGGGTTACGTTACACCCTGTAATGGTTTCCACACCTCACTCCTTCATCCTCACCTGCATCCTTTATAGCCTCATCCTTCCACACAACGGCCGACGCCTCCATGACCTGCTTGAGGTCCTTCACCAGTCCCTCGGGCGCATTCTCCTCAGACACCTCGGCGCCTTTCGACTTCAAGAAGCTGCGCAGCTCAGCCACCTAAGATGGGATAGTGAAAAGCGTTAGTTCAAAACAGGACTGGAAAACGAGTTTATTTCCAACGAGTCAGGATCGAGAAATCCGATTTAGGTAGCTGCGCAGCTCAGCCACCTAAGATGGGATAGTGAAAAGCGTTAATTCAAAACAGGTCTGGAAAACGAGTCTAATTCAAACGAGTCAGGATCGTGAAATCCGATTCAGGTAGCTTCGCAGCTCAGCCACCTGAGATGGGAGAGTGGGTGGGAAGCGAAAAGTAAGAGCAGGATGGTAACACAAGCTGAATTGTTACGAGTCAAGATCGAGACATTTCAAACGTCCTCGACTTTAATGGAAAAATGGTTTGCATGGTTTTGTCGAGCACAATCACTATATTTTGGCGTTCCATCGGGGCCTTGGAAAAAGGTGGGATCCGTATGGTATGTGGCGGGATTCAACAGACCAATAAGTTTTTTTAAGAATTTATTTGATTGACTTCAACAACTTTCTATTTTGATCTTAACCAAAGTTTCAACGACTCTCCGTTTGAAATTTCTAGCCCGTACGAACGTATATGCAAGAAACCCGTTATTTTTCGGTTTTGACAATTACCTTAATTTTTGTTGTCAGTGGCAATCAAGCGAATTATGTCAAGCCAAGGAAAGTGCACATACATAAAAACACCTTGTGAAAGGGCTTATAAAAAAATCCCCGACCCTCTGTTTAAACGTTCTAACCCAAGCAAGCTCATGATCCTAAAACCCTATATCATTCACCTTCGAGATTGAACAATTATCAGAAGCTATTTCTTTGAGAATTTCAATGGTTGTGCCACATACAGGGAAATAGCACTCGCCACGCCATGGCGAGTAAAATTTTTCTTTAACTTCAATATGCTGTAAGCTCCTTGAACACATTATCTGTTCAAACCTTATGAAGCACCTAGACTCTAATAAAATTTTGACAAGACCATCAGCATGCTTTTCTTAAAGGAAGGAGTTGCGAAACACAATTGGTCAATGTCATCGATGATTGGTCTAAATGCTTAGATAAAGGTTTACAGGTTGATACATTCGTTCTGGATTTTGAGAAAGCTTTTGACACTGTTCCACATGAGCTGTTGAAATTGAAATTACACCAATATGGAGTATCAAAACAATTTCTAAACTGGATATCAGGATTTGTATCAAACCGAACTCAGTCTGTAGTGGTTAATGGATCATCCTCTTCAAAGTCAGATGTCGTTTCCGGTGTTCCTCAGGGTTCTGTCCTTGGTCCAATCTTGTTTATTATATGTGTTGGTTCTCCGATTAGACTGTTTGCCGACGATTGTGTTTGCTACAGAGTCATCCGTAGTATGAAAGATTGTCTTGCTTTGCAGCATGATATTACCCAACTTGGTAAATGGGCCCGCGATTGGGGTATGCGCTTTCAACCTTCAAAATGCAACATGGTTCGTTTCTCCAAAAAAACGATGCATTCTTTACGACTACACTCTCGAAGGTTCAAAACTTGTTTTCCTCGATAAATTTAAGTATTTAGGTGTCAATATCACTAGCGACTTAAACTGGAACTATCATGTAAATTCCCTATGCAATAAAGCTTACAAAACCCTAGGTCATCTTAAACGAAATCTTCAAATGTGCCCCCAAAGTGTAAAACTCCAAGCATATAAAGGGTTGATAAGGCCAGGTTTGGAATATGCCAGTGCAGCATGGGACCCCCACCAACAATACCTTCAAGATAGTTTAGAAAAGGTACAAAAATAAGCTGCCAGATTTGTCACGGGAAATTATTCATATGAACCGGGGTCAATGACCAACATACTAAGACAACTCAAACTAAGTACACTTAAGACAAGACGAAATTAAAATAGATTGAATCTTATGTACAAAGTCCTCGCTGAAATAACATCTATCCCAAGAAATGACCTTCATAAACCAGCTAGATCCAATAGACACAATCACCCACATCCCTTCCGAATACTTGGCAAGTGCGTGGTGTATGAATGTCTAAACGACGTTACACCGTATCTAATCAAGATCAAGATCTTACAAGCACAAGTTTCGAAAAACCGCTTTTTCGGCAAATTTGGCCAATTTCGCCACCGGAAGTTGATCGAATTTGGCCGAAACCACCATAAGGCACATCTATACGCCGAGACCTTTCATTTAAGCATATACCCAAGTCTCTATAGCACGTACAAGAAACGATGACAGACAGACGGACAGACAGACACTCCAACTCTATAGGCCCCCAACTTTGGGGTTTTGGCCTAAAAAGTAACTTTCCAACTCAGAACGCTACCCTTTTACGCACATGTAAATGCTTTAATCCCAGCATTCTTTAGAAAGTGGCGATTCCAGACTAAGAAAGCACTCCATACGCTAGAGATTTTAGGGTATATTCCGTTTAAAAGTTCTAGCCTGTATAAGGAACTGATGACAGATGAACGGATACACGGACACCCCAACTATAGGCCCCCAACTTTGTGGGATGTAGCCTAACAAAGCTGTCAAATAAATGTAAATATGGAACGTCATTCTTTAACCTGGTATTATCGCTCGTTAACATTCACGGATTCGCATAGATTTTCTCTAGTTGAGGGTTTATTTCCACAATATATTTGAGAAAAATATATTTCTACATTGTGTTGGTCAATGATTACTGAAAATAGTGTAACAAACCTGCTGTGACGTTTCCAATTCTATAAATGCCGGAACACTCATGTTTTGTTAGACAGGTATCACACGAATAATACACCCGAAGAAAAAATCAAATGATTTGATATAAAATAAATAAATCAGAAACTACGAACATTCTTCCCAATTCGAAATAGTGATTTACAGTCGCAACGACTTCACAAATTGTAACGAGGCCCATCAATCAAACGCACTTTCGTGTTAGTAAACTAGATTTAAGAATTAATATAAATTTCAAATAAAATACTATATTTTTCCTATGCCCACTAGAACACATTTAATATGCACTCAGACTCTCTGAAATGCAATATACTAGAGCGTAAAATCACGGATAAGCTACAGGTGAGTGAAGGTCCGCGATTGAATAATATGATATCAAAATAGATTTATTGCTGTAATAAATATATTTAAAATGATGACATTGAACTAGGATTAAATATTTATTCATATCTTGTCTTGACCAAAACGGATGTTCATATTGTTTAGTTTGATCGTACACACACAAATAACATATTTAATATTGAATATGCATTTTACTTTCCAATGATATATCTTTATCGGATCTATACAGTTCGATTTAATTATGATTTTTTTAAAGACACTAAATAAATTTTTTGAAATGACAAAGTTTCAAAGAGAAGTTTGGCAGAATTAATCTACAAAATATAAAAGAAATTACAGAGAGATTTAGCATATTTACTATTTTACTGAATAAATTCATATTTGGAGTACATGATGTTATTGCAAAATGAATGGATCAATGGTGTTAAGGTAAGATTTATAGTGTTAAGGTTAAAATATGCTTATCAAAGAGTAATATCCCAACTATACATTTTCTACCCTTACAGATGTTTGGAGTGTATTTTGCGTTGCCATAACCATTTGGATCGGTTCTATTCATAAAAAATATCGAAAAAATTTATCCCAAACAAATATTTTGCACAACATTAGTGTATATTTATGTCCAAAATCGTACAAAAAGCAATAGGCGCTTATTTATTTACTTCAATAGCTTAGATTTGCAGTTTGAACATACTCAAAAGCTAAAATTAAAATACGGTAAACTGTGGTAAAACCGTTTCAACGAAACTGTTCCCTTGTGAAAGCGAAATACAATAAATAGTCGAGAGCATTAACCAACTATGGATATTATCGTTGTCTTTTGTTAAACTCATCAAAATCACACAATGTAACAAAGAAAAACGTCGTTTTTTGCCATCAATAATATAAGATAAAATATATTTAATCCATTAATTGAACTCATGAAAAAAATAACCTGAAACCGCAAACGATAACAATTTACTTTACTATGGCTGACTAAGACAAAACTCGATGACCACACTATCAGATCACCAAATCAAATTAACACAAAAGATACCCACTATAAACAAATAAACCAGATTAATATAACAAGAACACATTACAAAAGCAGAAGGAATACCGTAACGTTGGGGACTGATTTTTCATAATTACAATGATCCATATTTAAGAACGTATGTTGTACCAACTAGACATACCCATTATTTATGAATTTGATATATGATAGATATGATATGATAGATAGATAGCTTATTAGTCATATAAGCCATTTAAACGTTCTTTTTGAGGCCAATATATGTCTAAATGTTGGTAAATTATAAAACGTCTTGTACGATGTTATTATGTGTCTTAATTTTTGTATGATTGTATTTCAATGATATATTCACGCATAATGCTCCTATAGTGTATAACATTAGGATAATTAGATAGCCACTTTCATCTATTGTTGAAAATGCTATTGCACCAGTATTTAAATAAATATACATTTGCAATATATGGCAAGCACAATACTGTGCCATTTAATATGTTGTTAGGCAGTCTACTAACGCTATTTATAGAACTGTATTTATCTCATCATAGGATCGCCTTTGTAAAGTAATTTCATCCCAGTTTTAATGTGATGATCAGTATTGATCAAATGAGATGCCTTACACATGGGCCTGCTAAATATACATTGTCTGCAATTTAAGGAGGAAAGTTAATATTAGTTCTTCCTCATTCGGATTAAACTAATTATGCGTTTATACGTGTAAGATTATGTTTGTGGAAACATCGGCTACTTATCAAAACTCCTGGATGCAACTCGTGAAATATGAACAAACAACCAGAGAGAATAGGAATGACTCAATATAAATCAAATCAAATACGGCATCCTTTCAGAAAATCAGAGCTGTTTTGATCAATACAATTTTGTTTCAGAAACACATACATCTGAAGACTATCATCAACCCCTGAAAATGTCAATTATTGAAAGTGATAATAGTAACTTCTGAGATACATTAGAAAGTAATGTAATTTATATGTAGCAAATGTGCTTTAAGAGATGGAAATAACAGATACCAAATGATTAGAAATAAATAAATGAACACATTAAAAAGACATAATAAAGAAATAATTAATTTTTGGTATACACTATAATGTTTTACAACATCAACGCTTGATTACAAACAGCATAGGGTAAATAAAGAACCAATCAGAACCATTTAATGCTAAAAATATATAAATATTGATCTAATAAGTATAAATAAGGTGTTTATCAAGCATAGAACGTTGGGAAATATCAAGCGTTAATTGTTTGTGGGATTCTAACTGATTAGATGTTTAATGTAACATTGATTTATTGCCTTAACAACCCTAAGCTTTGAAGGTTTTTGATGATTGTATGTAATGTCTAGTGCTTTAGACACCGAAAATAAAATGAATACAATATACATATACTTGTCTGACTTATTTATGCAACTATAAATGTATATTTTATATGAAAATAAAATAAAATACAATTTTCATTTTACAATTTTATTGCAAAAAAAGAATAAAATGAGCCCCCTACATACATTAAAATCTAAATTGAAGCATACCATTAATCTACATAAAATAGCATATATTTGGATAACATCAATTGTTTTCCAAATAATAAGTGGTAGATATATGTCAATCCTCATATTAAATAATAACTAAATTGTCCAATAAACAATTTCAGATAACTTAAGACATAGTTGTTGCAAAATAATGCAGATTGAAGTGCGCATCAAAATAGACTTGTGTGTACATATTATGTAATTCCGTGTGTTGCGCGAGAGGATGCATGTCATTCTCCAAAGCACCCGATCGCCTATGGATCGTTCTACAAGTTGTAAACAAATAATAAGAAAATGAATAGATTGCGAATTTATATTTGACTTATTTCAACTATAATATGATTTACAACTTCAAATAGAAACGAAAATAATCATTCATACAAAACATATGGTCATGAGTGTTTATATTCCAATAAGATATATAGTTTAATTATTTATGAAGTTAAAATATGTGTAGATTTATTTACCTATTTAAACATAAGCCATCATATATAAATATTTGTATTAGACAAATAAACTTCTCAATATAGGTGCTTTCTGAAATAAAAAAGAGTAGTCGCATTTAATGATAACATTTAATATTAACAGTAAGCATTAGGCTAGTGCATTTACCATATGCAATATTCATTGCAATTTTTTAATATGCTTATATAGATAATTGTAGTTCATCAGATAATTTAGTGTTTCTTCTCATTTGGCCATCATTTTACGGAACTTTAGATTAACTTATTAAGCTGCGATCAATAATCAATACATTTAAGTATAATTCTTATATTTCGTATTTTAAAGAATGATAATGACTAAATAGAATCTTGAGAAAAGACATACCTTATATGATTTCATTAAAAAAAGTTAATAATCATAGTCATATACAATTATCATATACATTTATTAAATTTCACTACGTTTTGCAATATCTCTTCTGGACCAACAATTTGTTTATATCTGTTTTCAGCTGCTTCACCAGTATTTATACATATTTTAACTAGGAAATAAATACAAACATATATGAAAAATGAAATGAAAAATGCAAATTGAAATTTTGGGAATATTCAGACAGTTTTCCAATTTGGTAAAGCTATTTTAAAGTGGGCCAAAATAAGTAATCATGATTAGTCATTACTATTCGTGAAAATTTTACTTAGTGTTACGATTTACTTCCTTGTTTCAAATGCGTAGTTGTTCTAATCTAAATATATAAAACCAATATATGTGAACTACCTTATAGGTTCTCGAATTATTTGAACTTCCTTATAGGTTCTCATTCTCATTATTGTGCTTTGAGATATGTTGTGAAAACCTTACTTATCTTCACTTATACCTTATCGATTATTTTTTCATTTTGAACCTATTTTCATTTGATTATTGGTTATATATGCCTTACGTTTAAATATCTTCAAAATACGGTTTTTGTGTTAAGTTAATATTCGTAAATTGAAATGCTCTGTTATCTGACAATCTGGGGAAAATAATTAGATAGTTTTGAAAAGATTTCAATAATTCTATCTAGCTATTCTTCTTTTTGTGAATCCCCTAATCTGACCTTGTTTGATATTCTTTCTATGTGTGTGATATCTAATTGTATATTACTTCTAGTTATTTGCTAATGAAATTTAAAATCTCGACTCTAAACATGTCCATACTTCAAGTGAACGATTCACTATTCTAATAGAAATGATAATCGTGTTGTGTTTAGTTTGTTTGAGTAATTGAATAATTTGAGTATTTATATACAGGTGTTTTTGATCATATGAGGACATGTCAATAAGAAAAGATTGCCTTTAGATAAAGTCATACTTGATATAACGTATGATGACACCCATGGCAAGATGTTACTTTAAGCATTAGGCTTCCAATGATTAAAGCTTTGTCAAAGAATGGCATATGATTGCTTATATTTGAGCAAACATAAAATTGTGCTATGAAACAACATCAATTACATCTCTCTTCTCCAAATATATGTGTATCATGTAATACAGGCACTTTTCATTCTCCCTTTGATTTTTCTTAAAAATAAGACGATATTTACAAGACACACTCGGAAAAAGTTTTACCTGCCTCAGTAATGACAATTATTTTTAACATTTCAAAGCAATTTATCCATATACAAGGCAGAAAAAAATCATTAGAAAAACGAGTTTCTTATCACTTGATATCATCTGACAATGTGCATTAGGAAAATCATGCCGTGGAAGTCACACTATATATCATATTTGATTACACATTACAACATATGGCAATATATACCTGTTTAAGTGAATTGTAATTGAAACGACATAAAAAATACATAGCATCAGTTACAAAAGCAACATGATAGGCGCGACCTGTTTAAAGGCATTGGTATGTTCTAATTTGAGTTTTAAAAAATACATCAATGGATTCGAAATTTCGACGATGTTTCTTCGACGTTATTTTTATTAAATTGCAAGATATTACATTCTGTATGATTATCCTGGACCCTTTTTCTGGATAGCTTTTAGCCATTGTACATGAAAAAATGTATGAAAGGACATCAAGAAATACCGCCATCGTCGCCTACACATAATCTGGTTTGTGGGCTATACCATTGGTCAAATATTCATCGAGTTTGATTTCTAGTTTCATTTCTATCTTACTTTTCAAATAAATTAATGTGTTGGTTGATATATCTATCATGATGTTCGGGAAGAAACATTCAAAGATAAAATAAGATACTGATAAAACGTAGGATATTAGATGTGTATTTAACTGTCGTAAACGTAACAATGTTATGAAACGCAATCCGCTTTTAATCGACCAACAATATTCGGTATGGATTAACACATGCCATACAAAGTCGCATGCTTACTTATACAAATGTCAACTATGACAATTTGACGTAATATCGACGTTGTTGTGAAGTAATCCTTGGTCGTGGCGTACGTCGGTTAATCAATATAGTTACATAAGGATTAACTAACGTGAGGGAGGATTTTCCTCGGGGATTATTTTTACATAGCCGTGATTATAAACTTTGATTCTGATGAGAAGGACAGAACAATAGTGGAGAGACGGTCCCTTTTACAATGAGTTCAAGTGTCAATAAATTGACAGACGTTTTCGATATTTTCTTTGTAATAACATTTTGATTGGCTTATTCTTAATTTGATGTCCTCGAGCTTTCATAATCCAATGTTAAAATGTGTGATCGGACAATACTCAGTGCTGTTTGATATACATGTTACACATCACTACAGAATTTATGGCGGGAATAGTTGCTCTTATTTACATAGCAATATATACACGTAAATTTATGAAAAACATTTTATACATATTAGGATATCATTATAAAATTCTAAATAAGCAAAAAAGAGTTAGGTATTTCTCATTCATAACAATGCATTCGTTCACCAACCAGATCGGATCTTTCATGCTGCTTTTGTAATACATATTTCTTTAAACATATTTGCACATAGCTATGCAACGAATAGAAGTCATTTGTTATTCTACCTCAAAACTTACGCTATAGATGCAATGACATTTTCGCCACTCGCTCGAAAATGTATTTACCGGTCTAAGTAATAAGGTATTTTAAATCTTTATCTTGTTCTGTCAAATACTTTAGCCATCTAAAAACATCTTTAAATCACTGTGATCTTAATCTACCAAACATAGATTAGATCAAACTTTATCATTTATAAATCAATACCAGATACTTATAAATGCATGATTAATTAAAGTGATAAAAATATGTAATTCAATTAACATAAAAATATTTCCAAACTACAGACAATCTAACTTGTTAGATCAATTTCTTTAATCTAAACCAATGTTCCTCAATAACTGTTCAATCATTCCAGGACAACTTCTTGTCCTCATCGATACTGTAGATACGCAAACAGATTCAAATTAGCAAAATTACAAATACTGGTTTATGATAAAACAGGCTCATATCACATTCGATGAGGAGTAATTCGAAACGGTTTTTTTACAAAGGTTTGACAACCTTTGGCTCTGTTGACACAATATCAGACATTATTAAGTCATTACACTCACTTAGCATTAATGAATGATACTTTCGATGTAAGGAGATTCATGAGAGAGTGTGTGCTTCTTATTTTGCCTCCACCACTTTCAGTAGACAAATTTGGTCAGAGCGGCAGTTTGATTATGTCATCAATAAGCATAAATACATCCTAATATACGCATCTATAGTTACGCGAATGTGCAAACAGCGTTCCAAGAGTATTTTAGTGACCATAACCCTGGTCTCGGAGAGATTTAACAGATATCAAAGAAATAATGATTTTCCCATGGTCTGGTTCTACGCACTGCAGAAGATATATTTCACAAGACGAGGTTGGGTCAGATTGAATCCCTGATTTGGCGGGTTCTACTAGTTAAAAACCACCATTTGTTAGTAAAAATACTAATGAATATACAGAGCATAAAAGGAGCTGTTTTACTGGTCTAATGTTATGCAATGACAACTGCTTAAAGAACCTCATTACAAATTAATAGTATGAGCAATCCTACCAAATAGTCCGTGCAAAGAACAAAAAGAAGTTTGGTATGTTAAAATCCTAATATACATATAGGATTATCGTGTCATCCCTTCCTGAGGAACTAAACCGGCAAAATGAGATGGGCTCAGAAGATGTCGACCATGATTACAAAAAAATGGGTTAACCTCGAAACAATTCTGTTCCCAATCGAAAACTGCTTCTTAAACTAGAAGGTTACGGTATAAAGGGCAAAGTCCTGGCATGGATTAAGGCATTTTTGACTCAGCGTAAACAAAGAGTGGTATTGAATGAGAGTTATTCAAAGTGGCTACGTGTAGCTTCTGTAGTTCCACAGGGTACTATTTTAGGCCCTGTGTTCTTTTTACTGTTCATTAACGACCTCACGACCTGTGTTAAGAACGATGTTAAACTATTCACTGATGACTGTAAGGTTCAGAGAATGCCTATTTTATTGCCCTTACTGTTTGCAAAGCACGCCCGGCAGTACTTTGAATCATAGCAACCGCCGTTAAATAGCGCGATTATGACGTCAACATTATTTATGACGCACTTTATGGACAATGGGGTAATTACGTTACACACCATTTATCTGTGTACGCACATTTCCTTAGCAGAGTACTCAACTTTTTCAAACTGAACGAAATGTTTAGTTAGCGGTCGCTGGAAAACAGGAAAAGGCATTGAATATTTCTAACTTCGTCACGTCAAATATAATAATAAACCCGTGGGAATATTCAAGAGGACAGTGTTATTGAGCATATTGCTGCAATTCAGGTATGCGTTTTATAAAACATGAAAAATGCTTATTTTGAATGTAAAAATTCTCATTTTTTTAAAGGGCAATATGCCTTTTTTTACTTAAACATTCAAATCAATTGCGACCAAGATATTGTAATTTGTCCCGATAAACGTATATGCAAAAGTTGTTGACGTAAGTCAACACTTTTTCGGTGCATTCAGCTTTGCCACGTTACCTGTACTCACATTTTTTTCAAACCCCGTTGGGTGCACC
>LQRL01097352.1:0-12317 GCA_001703475.1 Hydroides elegans | reverse complement strand
AACAAATAATCTCTCGGTCACATAATTGCCAGTCCTCTACAACCGGTCCTTTTACTGCTATATTCAATCATGCTCATCCAACAAAGAGAGTCAAGGTTATCAGGAGGAAATCAGGAGGTCTCAGGAGGAATTCAAAGGAAACGTGATGGGTTAGGTGAAACAGCTTGATAAGGGTTGAATTTGGCCAGGCCTCTACATATACTCCTTCACTATTAGTCACATTATTTTCCCAACTTCTCGACAACCAGCCTTAACTGCTATATTCAATCCTGCTCATCCAACATAGAGAGTCAAGGCTAAACCAGGCTCTTTTTTTCCTTTTTGAAATATCGCTTTAACGCTCGTTACGTTTTTAAAATCTAGGCACGTTTCCTCAGTTAACACAATAAGTCATGTTTTTCTTATTGGATGCTCAAAAACGCACATGAACGCTAGTTCCGGTTTAGAATTTCAAAATCTAGATGCGTTTTAAGGTTCCCATAAGGAGTACATTGGAAAACGCGAATCGTTAGGGGAAACAGGCTAGGATAGGGATTCAAATATGGCCAAGCCCTGATAAATATTGTCTCAGAATAAGTGACATAATTTCCACTACTCTTCGCCAACCAGTCTTTTACTGCTATATATTCAATCATACTCGGTTGGAGAGTAAAGTGGGGTTCAACGGTTGGGGCTTCTGTGTATTTATATCGTAACTCAACAAGGCATTTTTTCTTATTGAAAACTCAAAACGCACCTTAACACTCGTTGCGTTTTAAAAATCTAGTCGCTCGCACCTTTGTCAGAAGAAACAAGCTCGAAAAAAAAAACGTTTCCAATGTGGTCAGGCCCTAACAAATAATCTCTCGGTCACATAATTGCCAGTCCTCTACAACCGGTCCTTTTACTGCTATATTCAATCATGCTCATCCAACAAAGAGAGTCAAGGTTATACCAGCAAAGAACGGGGAGAGAGGAAAGAGGGGTCCGATTGTTGGGTGACGGTTTATGCAATAATGTGATAACTCAATAAGGCAATTTTACAAGGATATATATAATGTTGTGCATCGTATTCCCAAACTATTTTGAAAAACGTAAAACACGAATAAATATATTTAAAGAAAATCCAAATTAATTTAGACACTCTCTTTAATCGTGCTCCAGCGAAGCAGCAACTTTTCTGCATGTGGAGGGTTCCCGGTGTTAGGTGGAATAAAACCTCAGCGTAGATTCAATTGTCGACAATTGTTTCTAATGCTTTGAAACAAACTCATGCAGAGAACCCCAACATCCCATTTCAATGTTATAGTGTTAGTTTGAAAACGAGACACTCATACAAGCGCATATCGCTAAAAAAACATGACAAATGTTTCAACTCTTTATGCATGAAATCCCTCTTCCTCCATTTGTACGGTGCCCTCGCTAAACCTCCCATTTTTCTGTATGCGTCTCTGGATCAACCCCATACACAAACCCCCGACAACCAACCCATTTTCAATGTCATTCCATAAGTCGCAGAAAACAACATTGCTGCTTTTGATGCATATACCCCTTTCCGTTTTGTACCACCGCCCCAACAGTTAAACCTCCCAACTGTGAGTTTTGTATGCATATTCTCTGGAACCACAGCGCAAACCAGGCGTTTTCAATGTCAAAGCATTAGTCGGAAAACGGGACATCCTACACTAAATTATTCTCATTCTCACCAAATGATTCTCCACTTAATGCACGAAACCCCACTTCCATTTATACCACCGCCCCAACAGCTAACCCTGCCAACTCTTCAGTATGCATACTCTGGAACCCAAGCACAAACCCGTTTTCAATGCCAAAGCAGCATTAGTCGCGGAAAAGGGGCGACACTGATTAGGGGTCTGTAGTGGCACGATCAGGGAGAAAGACCAGACTCCACTATATTTTTGTTGGATCGCGGCGGGGAAACATTTTACGCCCTTTTTTCTCTGGGACGTAAATTGGAAAAATATAAATAATCTTTTATTGTAAAAGCGGGATAAGATAAAATCTTTTGCTTCGGGTTATGAGGCAGGGAAAAGGAGAAAACTGTTTCGGACAGAATTTGGTCATAATTTGCAATGGAATTATTGATGAAACGAGATTTTCTGTAGTGTGAGTCTGATGAACTGAAATATTTAAACACTTTATTATTTTTAAAGTCAGGGAAATCATTAAATATATTCAAACATTTCTATCTGGATAATATATATTTTGTTCATTACGTTGTGAGCATAAATATGCGCATAAATGATAAAACAGTTGACCAAAGAAGCTTATCAAATCAAAATGAACGTAGACTAAGAAAAACTTTTGAGTTTATATGATATTCGAAGCAGCCACCTGATGCAAAATAGACGAAATTACAAATGGATGCATCGTTTTATGATTAACCATATCGGGTTTAATATTGACAGAATAAAGAGGAATTAGGATAAAATAGACCTTGTATTTACCTCACAAGACAGCTGAGCTCTTTTGGAAATAAGAACCAGGGATATATTTTTACAGCATTTTTACGTACATTAACGGCATCTACTTGATTAAATATTTATCTGGATATAACAAAAAAGTAAATAAAAAGTACTGTAACAATAGCATCTGACATTACCATAATAGGGCATGCTCAAATGTAATGTTAATGATTTAGTTAAAAAAGAGCACTGCATTAATATATATGGCATTACCCTTGTAATGGGCCACTCAATGGTACACATAGTGTTTGATGTGCTGGGGTCTTTCTTTTGATTGTTGCAACGAAAAAAGGACGGAATAAGTCATTCCCTATACAGTCAAAGTACTTTTATCGAGAAAAAAAAGCCGTGGAATAAAAGGACGGAATAAGTCAGTCACTACAAGTAAAGGATTTTCTAGGAAGGACAACCGTGGGATGAAAGGATAGTTCGTGGGTAACTTTGGCGAAGGATATTGCCGTGAAGTTGTGATGTACATGTATGCTACTGATCTTCAACCTTATTTAAGCATAAATGTTATATTTAGCTCATTGTGGCTTTTACTTGGCGTATTTCTAATGAATATTTGATTTTCTTAATGTCTTCATTTATAAATATAATCCTGTAAGACAATTATCTATGTGAATTGCATTTGAAATTAAACTGCAAAAAGGAAGCCAATAACGTTATTAAAATGAAAATACGATCCAAAACGCATAGATATATCCATTATAGAGGTCATCATCTGAAAATAACTTAAAGCAATTCAAAATGTTGGATTAAAAAGCTTCATATAAAACATCCTTTCATTTCTCATTACAAAACGGAATAGCAACTATCGATAGATAACACAATGTCTGAATCTCCTGCTGTTACGAGCCCTTTGATCGGTCGAGGCGAAAACGAGGCAAACACTTCCGGTGATAATCTAAATGGCTACCCTGGAGTGGAGATCGAGATATCAGCAAAGAATGAAGTCGAGCTGAAAGCTGGAAAACCGAAAGGAGAGAGTAGACCGGGCTGGTCGATGCGATACCATGATTTCGTGACGAGTTTTCCCGAAGCGCAGAACAAGACGTTCAGGTATTTGTTGTTTAATTGTATTAATTTAAAATAGAATATGTTCCATCCAGTCTTTCGTGAATTACGAACGCGTGTGTTCATTCGAAATTGCTAACTATGAAATTTGAACACTCTGATGTTTCGGTATCACGAATTTGGTCTTTAGAAAATTTCGATAAAATGCTTATTCGTCAATTCGCGAAAAATGGACCATTCGAGTCAAAATACTGATAGGATTTAGGTATAAGTGAATTAAACATTACGAATCATATTATCTTTTGACTCGAGACATGATTTCTGTTTATCAAAGGCGTGTTTTTCTTTTGAATCTAAAAAAAAATCGAGAAAAAAATAGTGAACAAATAACTCCCGCTGGCCGATTGAGACAATCAAAATCAACATTAACATAATGTGACCAGGTGCCGCGCGGTGAAAACATTCCCTTTTTATTTCATCATAATTTTGATAATGAATTTGGTCATGAACAACTTTTACAGTGAACGGTTTAGTATAGTAAATATCAATTGAAGGGCTCCGTGCAACAATGTGTTAAGTCGACCTAACATTTTTCGCCAAAATGTATGGCAAGGTGCCAAGTGATAACTTACCTATGTTATATTCTTAAATAATACTTAGAAATCAGTGTGATCATAATTATTTCATCATTTCGCCACTTGTTTATCCTTATGCAAATAACCAATATAAAAACACTCAATACCGCTTTACTCAGAACGTTAATTTCAGACTTAACACAATGTTGCACGGAGCCCTTCAATTGTAGATTCCAGCAATTTGGTTGCAACATAAATTACTGTTGCTAAGATGTTTTATTCATAATTGTGCGAAGAAGATGGTCAACTAAGTTGTCATCAATACTTATGAAGTTTTAATTTTACTATTTCATCCTTGCAAAAACGGTCAAATGGTCAAACGGTCATAAGAGCTTAAAATTACTGTTATTATCTAAACTCTTTATATGATTTTTGCTATAAATACTCTAAGGAGTAATTTGAAATGCATTTGTAGTACCAAAAAATACACCATAAACATCATCATTTTCATTCATAACCTATTAACTTAACAACCCTTTAATGGCCCATCTAACAACATTAATGAATGCCAGTAATGTCAGAAAATCCATTTCATAGAGATATAATTAAATCAAGGTGGCTTAAAACTAACAGCATATGAATAATGCACCGTCCGCGAAAAAGCATGTCATGAGATTATCCGAAACAAAAGATGTGATTATTATTTCTAATAACTAATAAACCATTTTTCTCCGATTATTCTAAACATTAAGTTTGTTGAGTATATGATATTGTTTTATATTAACAGAAAAAAAATGATAGCGAGAATGTTAGCCAATAAATGCATATTCGTCACTTCGCGAAACAATGAATACTATATATTTAAACAAATTAGTCACGGGGTGCCCCATAAGCCCTGGACCATTTTTTACTCACGCCATTGCATCTCCAAACAGCTTTTTAATTACATTTGTGTTCATAACATTTTCTTGCCTAGTGCATATGGTAGTACCGATGAATAATTGAAAAGCAGGGATCTTCCCTTTTTGCCTCGTCGTGCAGTATTTTATATCATTATGTCCCTGAGGCCGTAAGGAATAGGATATGACATGTTTTTACCGAATAGGGAATGCATTATGTTTGTGGCTGAATACAATTTCAGTTTCAATGCAAAATGAGCATTAATTATCTTCTTGTATATTTTTTATAAAGTTTAATAGAAATTTAAATGCATCAAGAAGTATAATTGCAAGGACCTTGGTGTATATTCTATATAGTTAAATAGTATAAAATACTGTGAAATTGCCCTCTTTGGAGCTACTTCTAGTCTCGTATTTACATGACATACATTTCAATAATATATTTCTTATCACCTCTCTGAAATTGATTTATTTTTCTCGTTGTCATGCCAGGGTGTCCGACATGCATACTGTATTATATAATGTGTCTCTGAGGCCGTTCGAAAGTAGGGTATGGCATGTTTCACGGAGTAAGAAAGCACTCCGTTTTTGTGATTAAAATTGCGTGCAGTAACGATTTTAATTAACTCCTACTCCTGCTCCTGTTTTTGGTACATTCAATGTGACATTTAAGGTATAAAAAGAGAAGACTTGCATGGATTAGCGAAGCATCACACGACAAGCCGAAATGGTTTTGCTGAGTTTTTTTAATTTGTTCAGACATGCATATTAGCTTAGATTAAAGGTGTATGAATGTGGTAGAATCTATGTGCTTGAGTTATATATGTCCACCTTTTAATGATGCGTAATGGACATATGATGTTTTTAATTTTTAAAAATTGATTTGTAAACAATGCCCTTTTCAATTAACATTTAAAAGGGATTACAAACAATCCATGGTCCACATCCTTATGAAAACTACATAAAGACAACTTTTAAAGGTACATCCTGACGTCCGTTAACCAAACCAAAGGGTGTCTCGGATGTCAGAGCCTTTTGTGACATTCATGGATGATTAATAATTTAATCAGAGCTCAAATGACAAAATTGCTTTTTCGTATGAAATGAACCCAACATGAGCACCGTTTCAAATGCTATTCCATCAAATATCAAAGTTCTCAATCATGTAGCTGGCCCTTATAAAAACCAAAATCACTCTTATTTTCATGTTAAAGGTTTACATATAATCAGACCAAAAACACAAAGCATTTTGGTATAATTCAAAGAGCCTTCTTTTTTACAGAAATAACATTTTATCTGAAAAACAATAAAAACGGACATACATGTAGAAGATGCTGATTAAAACGTGACAATAAGAATCAGTCATGGACGTAGGATCTTGGAACCTTGGTCCAACTAAAACGTTAAGAAAAAATAATAGATTCATATAAGCAAAAACATATGTCGTCCTTGCAATTTCAAAAACAAAGATACTCGGAAGTGAATATGGTTCCATCCGATTTAAATTGCATATTTAATGTAATCGCAGCCATAATCATTTTATTCGGATTTTACGACAATGACCCGAAAATGGAATTCACTCTATATAGCTAATTCAGCGACGACGTGTTACGGGCAGCCCAAGCAACGGAGCAGGAAAAGAGCACACAGCAACACAAACAAACATTTACCACCAAGTGACAAAAGTATCGCCTTGCCTCCTCGAAAATCATTAAAACCAGAAACCAGACCGCCATGAGCTATTACAAAGCCAAAGCATCACCCCTTTACTCATCTCACACAGTGCGATGGTTGTGGGTTGGGTGGGGGCAGACGGTATGGCGTGACGTGAAAGTTGACAATGGACATGTAACTTTACGGCTTGAAATTAGAGTAAAAATTGTATTTCTTGCATTTCATACAGAAATAATACTAAGCAAAACAAGAAGAGCACTTCAAGAGGCGTTCCTTACAGAGGGGGTTCCACATCAGATCTCAGATGGCTGGGAAATTCAAGAAGATGGATTAAGTGACCATATTAAGATTTTCACATTTTGAACAATGTGTTCCTATTCTGTTTCAAGCTTTATCCTAGCTATCCTGGATCCGAGATTCAAATATTTAACGGTTGAATATAAAAGTCATTCTTCAATTTACTCAATGGGAGCCAATGTGCTCATCGGATCTTCCTGCTATGTGCTGAGCAACATTTGGGTTTTAGTGGATTGAAGATGAATAACAAAATATAAGCCAAATGAAAAATAAAACATCTTTTCCAAGGGCCCTTCTTGACAAAAACCTGGTTAACTACCTACTAAAAAATTCAGTTATCGGGTGTTCCTGCTCTGAACAGAGCAGAATGGGGGTTTATAGTGGATTGAGGATGAGTTGACTTGTCTTGCGAATCAAGGTCAATGTTACCAACTTACCAGCTAAAGAAATGGGGTTCTCGTACTATGTAGAGAAGGGGGACTTAAAGTTAGGGTTAACAACATCTGTTGAGATATCTTAATAACTGTATTTCGTTGAGTTAAATTGTGATTATGTTTCATTAGATATAGGCCTATGGTAAATGTTCCGAGGGCATTTTGGGCCCTCTTACTAATTTGAAAGAGGGCACATAGAGTAAGGGTTTTACCGCAAATAAAATGAGCGGTTGGTCTCATTTTTAGTTGCATGTGGAATTTAATTATATTTAGTTATGCTCAAGTAGTTTAAGTCTTTGCGACATCTTTAGAAATATAAAATTATAATAGAAACAGTAAACTCTCTTTGCCAGCATACTGTTAGTTCCTCGATTAGTTTGACCTGAAAAGACACGAAGAGTAAATTCGTTTGAGAAACACTTCGCTCATTATTTCCTGAAGGCCAATGCCAATGCCCTTTTACAAAGCAGACAGTTAATATGACCCCGTCCTCCATTTTTTAATTCCAGCTGTACCATTTTTACAGCTAGAAATAGATTCCTGATTTCAGGCGCGGATTCAGAGGGGGCGAACCCGGCGCGCGCCCTCCTGTTCGCACTTATATGTGATACGAAAAAAATATATATTGGCGCCCCCGGTTCGGTCTTATATTTCATACTGTTTGAGCCCCAAGGTTCAATATTTTCTGTATCCGCGCCTGGTTTCTTTCTCTAGTGGTTGGGAACAGTGAGCCACATGCCTGAGTCCATAGACAACCCAACAGGCAGACTCTAATACCGTTGAGATGTATTTTTCTGTTTTATCATCCGAGCACATACATGTTGACAAGTAGTGCATTCTGTTAAAATGAGGTTTTCCTTGGGGTCATTCTGATTTTTGTTTTACATCGATGAAAAACAGCTTACCAGCATTGAACGTAACTTAAATGGCCCATTTGAAACGACATACATCTATGTTGTTATCATTTCATTAACTTTTGTATTTGAATGTCTTACATTGCTATGACGTCATGAAATAAAGTAGTATCTAGTTGTGGCGTCACAAAAAAGCGACGTAAAACAGCCATATTAATTTAATTTTTAAATGAAACCTTATCGTTCCTATGTTATGTTCTGACACAAAATTCCATCGAAACTTCAAGATTGTATACAGTTCCAACGTACACGAGGAAAACAATGACAACCGATGCAATCAGATATCAACGTAAAACGTATGTGGCGTAGTTAGCAACGCATTGAGACACGCTGTATAGCACAAATGCAGAATATTAAAAGGTTAGATGAAAATAGGATTGATTCTTTAGAATTTGAAATGCGTGACGTTCGTATAACAGTACACACATCCTGTTGAAATGACGTTGCGTTTCAATGACGTCATGTGACGTCGTTCTCAGTTGACTCATTTGAGATCAGCTGCATAGTACTCCCACAAGGAAAACCCCAGTTCAAACATACCAGTGCCAGATAACTACATTAAGCAAACAGTACCAATGATGAATTCAATGATTGCCCTTTTATAGTGGAGAGGGGTTTATATTGCACTGTTTGCTCATTCTCTCGTTGCTAACAGCCCATTCTATGGTGTCTCAAAAATGGTGAAAATATTTTTTTTTGTATGACCAGAAATATAGTTAAATGATTTATTTTATGGAACCCCTAAGTGGTATTTCCTGCACCAATAACGGGTTTTAACTTTATTTCAATGTTACCATTTCACATTAATTCAATCGCTTTATGATTGAATCGAAAGTATGATTTTGATGCAAGTCATGGATTAGAGTTCATGTGACACACTGCGAATTTCAGTGCTTGAGTCTTTAACAAGAAAAGGTAAAAGAAAGTAAAGAAGTGCTGTTTCGGGCAGGTACCTTAATGCTGCGCGGAACCTTTCATATAAGTTTGATGCTAATGTCTCTTTGGCTGTGCA
This sequence comes from Hydroides elegans, assembly GCA_001703475.1. Classification (NCBI taxonomy): domain Eukaryota; kingdom Metazoa; phylum Annelida; class Polychaeta; order Sabellida; family Serpulidae; genus Hydroides; species Hydroides elegans. The sequence continues at coordinate 3,030 of LQRL01097352.1, read as the reverse complement.
ATCATATTCATATGGAAGTAGCCAGAATAAAGATTACATTCCCTCGCCGCTAAAATCATTAGATGGCAAATTCTTCGGGACACTTTGTGACCCCCTCCCCCCTGTTGCATTGGGGTGCCAAGGGGATACATGTCTTTCAGGATATAACAAGAGATGAATCAAGAAGGAGGCTAGCATCTAAATTGGGTCAGCCCGTAAGTGGGTATACCAACTTCTCGGCAAGAGTCGTCCATAATATGTACGTCGCATTCCGACATGACGTTGAGAGGACGTCCTATTTCTGACCCATATGCGAATTTTCCATTCGTGCTTTACGTCCTGGTGTCCGATGAACGTTATTCTTACATCAAAGTCGGACGCGACGTCGGTGCAACGTCCGCGACAAAAGGCGCGTTCGGAAAACATTTATATGATTCCAAGGTAATGAGTCCCCTTTACCTCTAGGGGCATCTTGTCGAGTGGGATATACATGTATAGTCCTTGCGGAGGGTAGAGGTTTGGTAGTGTTCAAATGAAAATGCTATTTGGCGTTCCGTAAGGTCCCAATCAACAAAACGTGTCGAGACGGCGGAATCGGTCCTAAATGGAATTTTATTCAAAGTTGTGTTTCATCGTGGCCATAGAATCACGTTATTTGGGATAGGGCCATCAGATATGGAAAACTTTAAGAAACTCTGCGTTTGAAAAGAAAGAACATACTTTCTAAGGTTGGGGGAGGGTGAGGGTTGGGTCGATTTCTGCCAGGCTGGTTTCTGACAGAGAATTAGACAGTCGGTATGATATGTTACTTCAATCGTTTATGCTAAATGATGGTATGCTATTTTCATATAAAGAAATATAATAATTACTAGATTCTACTTACCCTTTACTTTGTCATGTAAAAGCGACAAATATATTCACTAATCTAAAATATAACATCTGTCGATTCGCTGACGTTAGAGTTCCAGAAAAAAAAATAGTTCACTGTGTCAAGCATAGGCACAACCCCGAATGTGCTCCCAAAACGGCACCTCATCTTAGAATGCGGTACAAATAGTTGTTACCAGTAGTTGCCAATTTCCTTTGATGAACCACCATTGAAAAGACGATGCGCATTCCTTCCCTCTAGATTGGCCTTATTCCTTTCACCACTTTTGCCGCTAGAAGTCATCCAATTTCTCGTTTCTGATGACATGTTTTGTTCAGTGACAAACTCAGTTTAAGGGTATTTGGCCATTTCTTTTCAACTTGTTGCTAGTGTGCTTGGTGAGGAAGTAATGAGATTTACTGGCTCTGTGGGTATATAGTGTTTCGACCCAGAATCTAGGTCAAACAGTGGTATCCGGTCATAAAGACCCCGAGTATAACGTCCCCGGACAAAATGTCACCAATTTGGGCAACAAAGTACAAAAAGGCCCCAACCATTAAGTCCCCGGACAAAAAGTCACAATAGACTATATCAACAGTTAGAATTCTACGTGCCTGTCCACACCATAAGACTTGACACGGTCAAATGTGAAGCTTCAAGAACTGATGGAGAGTAAATTAAAGTAACCAATAGCGCATTCTGATATCACAAAACAAGGATACTGTTACTGTTTATATGTTTCCTTTGACCTTGAGTTACAACGTTTTTAATATGCGTTCTAAAAATCAATTTGATTAAAATATGTCTAGACATGGCACAACCGACACCCGTTCATTTATGTTTTTGATATATACACGTAGATTTCCTCTATTCATACTTTATAAGTAAAAAGTAATCAAATGGTAGAGATCATTTTTGAAAAGCGGATCACTTTTGCAGTAATCAACTTTACACGTGTTACTGAGTCAAAAGTTACGATTAAGGCCGTGGTTACACAGAGCAAGCTGTTTTTCACGTCGGGGATTAGTCCTCTCTATTTTCTTTGTAAAAACTCGTGTCAAACAAAGCAGCAGCTATTTTTCACGTGAGCTTTTTTCAGTCAAAAGTGGTTACACAATCTTGCTATAGCACAGAAGAAAAATCCAGCGGGAAAAACTGCTAGCGGGGAAAAAGCGGTTTTTTTTTAAACGCGAATTTTACAATAATGAACTTCATTTGAGTTTGTTTGACACCATGCATGTCACCAACCTCCTTTTGAAATACTGAAGGGAAGCGGGAGAAAATCTTGATTTTTAGGCCGTTTCGCTTCTTTTTGCTCCAGTGTAACCACTAAAAAAGCTCGCATGAATAACTGCTAGCTTAAAAAAAACTCTGTGTAACCTCGGCCTTATATCTAAATCGAATTCTATATGCTCTCATGACTCCCCTCAAGAATGTTTCTTTTTTTAATTGAGTGGTGAGGGCCCACACAATTCCAAACCCAGGGGCAAAAATTTAAAAAAAAATGGTAGTCTGAACCGATATAGGGATTCAATAAGTCAATGCAATAAAAAATGTGATGATTTCTGCCGTCTACTCTCTGCAGCCTTTATATTTAGATTTGGATGACAAAAAAGCTGGTAAAACCCCTAGCTTGCTCAGGTCTCACGTTTTTGTGTCATGGCAAATAGATTTTTATGAACCATTAATGTCGATTGCTAAATCGTTTGTGCCATTGGTCTGAACTCTCGTTCGATTGGGTTAACAGATGAGTTGAGATAATTTCCTGCATAAATGAACGAGGCTTGACAAAAATTTGCGATCTGCATTACACTCTACGTTTTGTTTGCCAATAAAACAGAATTTTGTATTTGGTGAACTCTATAGTGCATTTTGGTTTACCAATTCTGTATACTCAAATAGTCACTGACAGCATCATTATTCTGCGAAATCAGATAACAACCAAGCTAGATCATATCAGATCTTTTTTTAGTCCGAAAAATCCTCATTGGAAAAATATACTGATCGACATGTCGATCTAACAGAGCCCGGTGTCCCAGTAAATATTGCCTCCCCTAAGAAATGCCCGGGGGCATTTTTTACTAGTAATGGATGCCTCCCCGGGCATTTTTTACTAGTAATGGATGCCCCCCCCGGGCATTTTTCACTAGTAAAAATTGCCTCCCCTTTGTAAAATATGCCCC
>LQRL01097344.1:0-10548 GCA_001703475.1 Hydroides elegans | reverse complement strand
TGATGGTTGAAACTCAAGATGAACAATTAATCGGCATACTTTGATATCGCAGCGAGTTTAGTGCAAGTTGTGGCACACTGTCCTTGGACAGTCTTGTTATTCCATTGTTATCTGTTAAATATGCCTCATCATTGCAACCGTTTATACGAAACGATTAACTGCAAACAAACACCGCCTCTTTCGATTCAACTGGACCAATCATATGTACTCTTAGACTTAATGTGGTGCACTCAATAAAACAATTGTTACCCCTGATTCATTAATTAATTCAAGCATGTACTATGTTACAGGACCGCGCCTACGAACTTCACAAATCCGGCATCGAAGTATACAACGAAGACGTGTGCAACGAAGCGTTCTTGGCCGATTTGTTCACCGATTATGACGTCACACATGTAGTGCACTTAGCGGCACAGGCGGGAGTACGCTATTCGCTGGATAACCCGCTTGCGTATGTAAAAGCGAATGTGCAATGCCAACTGGCGCTATTGAATGCTATACGCGATCATCCAAAGGTATGTTAGAGGGGGTAGCCTAGTGATAGAGAGGGCGCATGTTGATCCCTAGGTCATTGTTTCGTATACGTCCTGGAGAGTTGCGGAGTGTGTGCTGAAACCGACTAACGGAATATGTTCTCTTCTTACCTATACCGGAAGTTTAAACATCTAAAATAATACATTTTTTGCTTTGTAATTGATATTTTGAGGTAGGGTTAAAATCAATCGTTCTTAAAATCAAATAGCACATTATTAGAAAACAATCCTGACGATGTAATGATTGAAAATTCATTTTGTTTTTCTGTTTATGTAGGGAATCAAACTGGTGTATGCCTCAAGCTCTAGCGTGTACGGAAAGGAGTCTGAAATCCCGTTTCGCCTATCCGCTCCAACTGACAAGCCCGGTAACATGTATGCAGCCACTAAGAAAACGGATGAGCTACTCGGGTTGCATTATTGCGAAGCACATGACATTAGGTACTATTGGCATTCGTTTAAAAGAGTATATCTTGTTTTGGAACTTATGTACCGGTAAGGCGTTTCGCAAATGCCCAATTATGTGCACAAAAGGCGAACTTAATGCATGTAGCCTATCAACTATCTATTTAAGGTATAGAACATACAGTTCTATAAAAGAGAAAAATGGGGCTAATTCCAATGTCCGATTTTCGGGTTCAACATTGCGTAAAATGTCGAGAATAACATCAACATTGATTTAGAATAATTGCATATGATTTTATTACTTGAAATTAGGTTTTAGAACCGTTTTATTCGAGACAGGCAAATTAATCCATCAAGCCTCTCAATGCACATCACCTGTTAAACTCACTCCATTTGCAGATCGGTTGGCCTGCGTTTCTTTACCGTGTATGGCGAGTGGGGTCGACCCGACATGTCTGTCTATAAGTTCGCTGATGCCATTCTAAGTGGCAGGGAGGTGCCCATGTTTCATGTCAGGTTAGTAATCAGGTATTTAGTATGTTGCACCATTTGCTGATACAATGTAGGTCACGCTCTTTAACCGCTTCGATATGTCCGTCTATAATTTATCATATGTCAATTTTAAGTTTGAGGGAGCTGCCCATGTTTCATGTGTTGCAATGTGTAAAGGGAGTAGTTGTGGTCATTGTGTAAAATAGCATCACAACAGATGCTTAGTAGTGATGAGTTTTAAGGGCCATTTCAAACATTTTCTTAATAAATTAAGCCTACTTACTCGTCTACAAAAATATAGGAAAATGCCATATATTTTTTAGGCTTTTGTCACTCTCAAGATAAATGCATGTTGATCTGGATTTGCTTCGACCCTAATCCATCATGTATTAAATCGGTCAATAAACTAATCTTGTTCCTCCAATCGTAATGATAGCGAACACATGTCTTCTTTGTACATTGTTACATGTTCTGTGTATCAATTTTCTAATTGAATAACCTAAAATTGTATTGTTAAATTATAAAATATGAAACGTCTCGATCCCATAGTGATGACCAACCACTTGGCCGTGACTTCACCTACATCGATGACGTTGTATCCGGTATAAAAGCTGCTTTGAAATACGAACCATCAAAGTGCGGAGAACGCTTCAACCTGGGATTTGGCGATCCGGTTTCTGTCCCGGAGATGATTGAAATCCTGCAAGAAGAGCTGGAAGTCAGGGGAAAAGTCGTGAGTACCTAGGGTTTCATAGGTTTTAAGATTGGAAAAAATATGAACATCATGGAGGGGGACGGATTGGATAAGGGAAAGCATTTTCTAATTCATTTTCGGTTATAACAAAGAAATAGATGACGAGATGATAGAAAAAGATGTAATTTATCTCATGAAAATGCAATTTTGCCAAGCCATCACTCTTGTCTAGTCAATCACAGTAAAAATGAAAAAAAATATGACGTTGAATTGCCGTATGCAATGATTGTTTTACTATTTACATTTTCATTAGCAAAAACTGCCTCTACCGCCGACAGAGATTTTGAGAACATGGGCTGACATTCGCACGTCGACTGAACTTCTCGGCTTCAAACCGCAAATCAACCTTACATTAGGTCAGTTAGTTATAAAGAATGTTTCATATTGGCGCATTGCTATTGGTATTAGTCCCCCGCCCGCCGCGTAGCGGGGGACTATTAGATCCGGGTCCGTCCGTCTGTCTGTCCGTCTATCTGTCTGTCTGTCAACTTTTCAGGTGGGTTTCTATTCCGCGACCGAACTCCAAAAGTACTGAGCAGAATCGAATGAAACTTTCTACAATGAAAGAATGTATATTGAAATTGTGCACCTGGGTATTGGTTTTGTCATGCGACGGTCATGCGACAAAAATTGGGGTCGTACGACTTGGTCAAAATGAGGAATTTCAACACAATGTGGAGTTTGCTATTCCGCGACCGAACTCCATATCCACTGGGCAGGATCGAATGAAACTTTCTACAATGAAAGAATATATATTGAAGTTGTGCACCTGGGTATTTGTTTTGTCATGCGACCAAAATTGATGTCGTACGACTTGGTCAAAAATGAGGAATTTCAACACAATTTGGAGTTTGCTTTTCCGCGACCGAACTCAACATCTACTGGGCAGAATCGAGTAAAACTTTATACAATGAAAGAATATATATTGAAGCTGTGCACCTGGGTATTGGTTTTGTCATGCGACCAAAATTGGGGTCGTACGACTTGGTCAAAAATGAGGAATTTCAACACAATACGGAGTTTGCTATTCCGCGACCGAACTCAACATCTACTGGGCAGAATCGAATGAAACTCTCTACAATGAAAGAATGTATATTGAAATTGTGCACCTGGGTATTGGTTTTGTCGTGCGACCAAAATTGGGGTCGTACGACTTGGTTAAAAATGAGGAATGTCAACACAATTTGGAGTTTGCTATTCCGCGACCAAACTCCATATCTACTGGGCAGAATCGAATGAAACTTTCTACAATGAAAGAATATATATTGAAGCTGTGCACCTGGGTATTGGTTTTGTCATGCGACCAAAATTGGGGTCGTACGACTTGGTCAAAAATGAGGAATTTCAACACAATACGGAGTTTGCTATTCCGCGACCGAACTCAACATCTACTGGGCAGAATCGAATGAAACTTTATATAATGAAAGAATATATATTGAAGCTGTGCACCTGGGTATTTATTTTGTCGTGCGACCAAAATTGGGGTCGTACGACTTGGTCAAAATGAGGAATTTCAACACAATATGGAGTTTGCTATTCCGCGACCGAACTCCATATCTACTGGGCAGAATCGAATGACACTTTTTACAATGAAAGAATATATATTGAAATTGTTCACCTGGGTATTGGTTTTGTCGTGCGACCGAAATTGGGGTCGTACGACTTGGTTAAAAATGAGGAATTTCAACACAATTTGGAGTTTGCTATTCCGCGACCGAACTCAACATCTACTGGGCAGGATCGAATGAAACTGTTTACAATGAAAGAATATACACAGTATATTGAAGTTGTGCACCTGGGTATTGGTTTTGTCATGCGACCAAAATTGGGGTCGTACGACTTGGTCAAAATGAGGAATTTCAACACAATACGGAGTTTGCTATTCCGCGACCGAACTCAACATCTACTGGGCAGAATCGAATGAAACTTTCTACAATGAAAGAATATATATTGAAGTTGTGCACCTGGGTATTTGTTTTGTCATGCGACGGTCATGCGACCAAAATTGGGGTCGTACGACTTGGTCAAAATGAGGAATTTCAACACAATATGGAGTTTGCTATTCCGCGACCGAACTCCATATTTACTGGGCAGAATCGAATGAAACTTTCTACAATGAAAGAATATATATTGAAGTTGTGCACCTGGGTATTTGTTTTGTCATGCGACCAAAATTGGGGTCGTACGACTTGGTCAAAAATGAGGATTTTCAACACAATTTGGAGTTTGCTATTCCGCGACCGAACTCAACATCTACTGGGCAGAATCGAATAAAACTTTCTACAATGAAAGAATATATATTGAAGTTGTGCACCTGGGTATTGGTTTTGTCATGCGACCAAAATTGGGGTCGTACGACTTGGTCAAAATGAGGAATTCCAACACAATATGGAGTTTGCTATTCCGCGACCGAACTCCATATCTACTGGGCAGAATCGAATGAAACTTTCTACAATGAAAGAATATATATTGAAGTTGTGCACCTGGGTATTGGTTTTGTCATGCGACGAAAATTGGGGTCGTACGACTTGGTCAAAAATGAGGAATTTCTCTACAAACGTAACAAAAAACATTGTTAAGCGAAAATAGCAGATTATTTCTCTCTTAGAGAAACCAATACTCGGGTACTTAACTAAGATGATTTACTCTCTACAAGCTATGAAAAGGCCTTCGAATGATATAGTCGGGTATGTTTCGTTATAAGACAGGGAACTCGGTCGTGCGACTTAAATGCCGTTGCACAGATTGGGACGGCGGGGGACTTAGTCAGTTTCACTTCCCTACTTGTTTCGTCTTGCAATGGATGCTTGCAAATCTAAGCTTTATCTTTTTCCCCTCTCCTAGTTTATGCATCGGGCAATGTGGGTTTTGCATACCAATTTATTTAATCTTTTTCTTGAAATCGACTTCCCTGACAAAAACATGTTTTATAATGGCTTCATTTACCTCTTCATGCAAAAGATCAAATAGCTAGGTTACCTAATTTCTTCGTGAAACGGAATTTGCACAACTTCAATTTTCTTATTCTCTTGGTTTTAGGACTGCGTGCTTTTGTGAAATGGTTCAAGCCGTATCGTGAGATGAGAGCGGCGGAGAATAGTGATGATATATCTCCCTCTGTACAGTGGTTCATCGGGTAAGAGCATCCAAGTTGTGTTCTAAAATTGGTTGATTATATAATGTGCATAAATGAAAATTATATTTAAGTAGCAGGCCTATATATGCGAATGTAAAAGCAAGCGCCATATATAAGCTATGTGGTTATATATGATCAAAATCTAAATATTTGTCCTCTTATCGAAAATATATATAATTGTTTATACACAAAACATAGTTCATATGTGTTTCTTTAACTAGACTAACCGAGGAGAACCTTCAAAGATGGAAAGCCTACCAGAAAGAAAACATGGAAAGAGAAAAGGACAGACTATTAGGACGCTATAGTCGTGAAACGGACGGGTAAGCTATGTAAATTGAACTGTATTTACAAATGAAATACTTTTTGTCAAATTGTATGCTTCCAAGCAAACATTTGAAAAAAAAAGGCTAGTTATGCTAATTTTTTCTTATTTAAAGTACAATTACGGAGACCAATTAATGAAAAAGGACTTTGTTAAATCATATTTTATCGGGTATAAATCCACCCATGTAGCAAAATAAGGATTTTATTGAGTTATTTCGTTATCGAGTGTCGAGTACATTGTTAGCCCCCAGCCAACCAATTTGGCTGAGGGCTATTGCTATCCCCCATTCCGTCCGTCCGTCTGTCCGTCTGTTAACATTTGAGGTGCAGTAGTTTGTCCGCGGCACTTTGGTATGAAGCCTTTGTCCTAGGGTTCTGAAACCTCACACAGTGAAAGAATATATATTGCAGATGTGCAACGTCGAGGTTTCAGTTTGATCGACCAAAAATTGTCGAAATTGTGGAAGTCTGAACTTAGACGAATTTGAGATATTTTGGGATATTTATACAACACGTTGTCCGCGACACTTTGGTATGAAGCCTCTGTCCTAGGGTTCTGAAACTTCACACAGTAAAAGAATATATATTGCAGATGTGCAACGTTGAGGTTTCAGTTTGATCGACCAAAAATTGTCGAAAATACGGGGGTCTGAACTTAGACGAATTTGAGATATTTTGGGATATTTATACAACACTTTGTCCGAGACACTTTGGTACGAAGCTTCTATCCTAGGGTTCTGAAACTTCACACAGTGAAAGAATATATATTGCAGATGTGCAGCGTTGAGGTTTCAGTTTGATCGACCAAAAAACTGTCGAAATTGCGGGGGTTTAAACTTAGACGAATTTGATATATTTCTGGATATTCATAAAACACTTTGTCCGCCGCACTTTGGTATGAAGCCTCTGTCCTAGGGTTCTGAAACCTTATACAGTGACGGAATATATATTGCAGATGTGCAACGTCAAAGTTTCAGTTTGATCAATCAAAAAACGATGAAATTACGGGGATCTGGACTTAGACAAATTTGAGATATTTTTGGAAATTTGTACAACACAGAAGGATTATGCGAATATTGTAACGTTGTGAGGACGAATATGTAAAGGCAACAGTGTGAGAAAGATGTTGTGAGAAAGATGTTTTGAATAAGACGTTGTGAGAAAGACGTTGTGAGAAAGATATTTCTTTTGACATGCTTCTATTAATCGACAATTATTCGTGATACAGAATGTTTTGCATAAGATGGGGGCTTTGCATCTCTGATGCCTATGTTTCATATACCTAACATAATTAATCATTTTCCCGTCGTTTAGTTATGATACAAGTGCCAAACCGAAAAGACCGTATACTCAATATGAGGGAGAATCCGTGTCGCCCGAACATGACATTGGAACATTGCACGAACTCAGAGGAAATGTTCAGGTAAGGACGGTCAAAATAACAAAATAAACGCTGATTTAGTTAGTATGTTGCGTTTAAACAAATAATAAAATCATGTGTCATTGGTCGCATATAATTTTCTTTTTAAGAGTTCGATTCAAGGACGTCACGAGAAAACCAAAATGAAATAAGTGATTGATATGAGTTGTTACCGTATTCGGTGTAAGATTCGTGTCTAGAACCTTTTTCGATATGTTTAACTTTTGATCGAAACAACCTGTACAAGACTTGAGAGGCAAATTGAACTGCAAAAAGTATATTTCTAATTTATTCAATCCCGTTAAAGACCGAAAACAGTTTTTATCATCCATTAGACTTGACATCACCTCACTTTCCTTTCGCTTCACAGGCCTTACAGACTCAATGCGATCAGCTACCAACTTGTGTTGCATTTACGCTATCGGGCTCACTCAAAGCGGCCATCCTGCCCTTATCAAAATGGGCACAGAAAGGAAAGGAGACCACGTTTGTTAGACATCGGGATGTATGCAGGGAAAAGGGGCATGTGTGCAATGAACATGCGACGTGTATACCGGATGAACAAGGTAAGATGTATTGAACGTTGAAGCATTGGAAGGGTCGTTGCTACACGAAGGTTGCTATGTCCAATACATTTTTTTGTTTGTTGATGGAGGGTGCGTGAGATGTTTGCTGATCCGTGTCTTATGCAAAACTCTAATTCGACGTATTACATTTATGACTAGAAAGAAAGCGTTATGTGAAGTGTGTGCTATAGCTTTAATTATGGTTTATGCTATTCAATTGAAAATAAATTACTCAGATAAAATGTGTTTACGGAAAAATACATGTATGTTTAATAAGTGTTGGAGGATTTTTTATACATAGCCTATTCGCGTTCGAATTTAAAAGGTTTATAAAACACAATAAACTGATTGAGTAATCTTCCATCACTTCAGATCTCTATCGTTGTGAATGCTATGACCATTACTCCGGTGACGGTTTCGAATGTCTACCAATATACGAATCAGTGGCAGCTCGAGCGACCCAAAGTGACAATTGGAGGATGTACCACCACGTTTACAACGCAACTGAGATGAAGATTAGTCCTGCTTGGGTGCAATACAAGGTCAGCGGTATTTCCTCCCTATTTATTTTGCAATATGTGTGTATAGTGATAATACCGGTAGTAACTACCGGTATTATAGGTTTGAGATATTATCTCAAAATGGGGAAAAAAACTATTCGTCACTTCGCAAAAAAATGGACGAGATGATATCGTTCGTCGTTGTTAATGGTGATCTCGTTAACACGAATAATGAAAGCCAAAGCTCATGCTTGTGTTTATGATAAGATTATACAGACTGTCAAATGTTTGGCTTGCCTCAAAGTTTGAGTTTTTACTTCTACGGAACCTATAATATATAAATAAATTCTAATTACAAATAACCATACACGTATTTTTATTTGTACATCAGTTAATAAACCCTTCTGATCAAAATTGTTCTTGATTTTGTTTACAGGGAAAAGCCTCACTAGAGGGTGACTATATGGTCGTAACCGGAAAACGGAGCATAAAGGAATTAAAAGAAATTTGCGCTTTACAGCCCATTTGTATTGGTAAGAATCGATAACCATATTCCATAAAAGCATAACTTTCAAAGTTGACACCAATACATGTATATCTGGTGGAAAAATGATAACCTTGAATGTTTAAATTCTGCATTGTGATAATAAAAACATAAAATAATTCAGAATCTGATCAGCGTTTGCATAATCCTTTTTCGATAAAAAATGTTGAATAAACAAATTTGGAACCAATAATTTGAAGCAATTGATATCGAGTGTATTTTGTGATTTGTAGAACCTATACAGCGTTGTAAACGTTTATGTCATAGAATAATGATACCTATATTCATTTGAAAGATCCATGTATATTCTTCTGATATATTACATAGATTATTTTGCAGAACATGTTTCAATTTATTCATGCCTATTTTGTCATAGGTTTTACCGCAAGCGGTAAATTAAAGAAGTCAATTGATTCTCCCGAGAAGTGGGTTGACGTGGATAAATCCGAATCGCTATTCGTATATGGTAAAAACTGTTTATATATTTCAAAATGAACTCAAATATGCAAGACTGCTTAAAGAGTATACGCATTTAATTTTTTTATGCATTTGAATTGAAATGTACTGCAATTTGAAATGCATGTCGTTTACCGATACGAGTTAAAATTCAAAAGCGCCAAACAGTGTGTATGATTGGGGCACACTTGAAATAATCATAGGTTGTTCAATGCAATTTGTCATTATAAAAATGTTCCATATGGTTATCCGCTATTTAAGAAGATTATTCGAAAAAACAATATTTACTTACTTAAATGTGGTTAGATTTTCCCTTTGAGTTTTAGAAAAAGAATACACGGAATAAAGATTCCTTATTCCGTATTTTTTTTTCTTCTTGATATGAACTACTACAATTTTATTAATATATCTGAAGAAAGCAAAATCATTCAATTTTATTATCATAATACAGCACCAAATTCCTTTATCTTTTATCTTCCAGATATGAACTACTGCCTTCTAAACCCCAACGGTTGTCCGGAGCACTCCGAATGCCATCATTTTAGTAGCGGCGATTCAGGCTGCACGTGCTTCAATGGTTACGTCATGTTTGAAAACACGTGCGTCAAAGCGTACCCGACGCCAGCGCATATACCGTCCTTAGCGACGTGTTCGGAGAGTGGATGCTAGTCAAGATTCTGGAGGGGATAAGATTTTAACTATAAATATCAAACGTGTTTAGAATGGAAACTAGTTGTTAAATCCATCGATATTGTATTGCTTCTCATTTATTTATTGTTCTATCCAGGTATATTATCTCATCTCCGTCTGAAATAAGAATCTCTGTTTTGTTGGTTTTAAATATTTTTTCTCTATATACAGGCAGATCTACAGAACTATTATTATATAGGCCTATGTTTTGAATAAGTAGACTGAATCATATGGAGTTCGTACAAATTAAAGTGGGGTGGGTTGATTTAGATGTTTACAGTTAATGGGGATTTCGTTCATTAACCACTTTTATTTTCTGAAATGGTAGGTGAATGTCTTCTCTATTACTTCTTATACTTTAAATATTATATCTTTATGCATTTAATTAGATAATCAGACTCCTCTCAACTAAAATGTCAGTTGCGAGATTATTTGGAGTTCGAACAGTATTAACCTTATTAAAGAATACATGTATACAACCAGTTAATGAAGTGCATACTCATAAGGGGTCTTAGTGTAACACATGGGGTATTGTATAAGCCTTTTATAGCGTTTTGTTGTGGCGTATACAGGTAGACTCTACAGGTAAACATCAATATTATAGATATTAAAACCACCTCAGCCCCATTTAATCATTTGCACTCTTTATATAGTTTTCAACCGAACATACATTTTAGCACAGCTACTTGGATCTCAAGATATTACGTACTATAGCAGGGCAACCC